>WNWK01015092.1:0-48997 GCA_009830355.1 Cherax destructor
TTTTGAGCAGCCTGAAGTACAACAGATGCTGAATCAACGCAATTGTCGTTGGAGATTCATTCCTCCTAAATCCCCATGGCACGGCGGATTTTACGAAAGAATGATAGGCATTGTGAAACGTTGTTTAAGGAAGACTCTTCATCGTCAGAGAATCGACTTAGAAGAATTTCGTACAGTCGTAACTGAAATAGAAAATACAGTCAACAACAGACCTTTAACGTATGTTACCGATGATCTGGACAATTTAGAAGTGTTAAGTCCATCTCATTTACTACATGGCAGAAGGCTCGAACCTGTTCCTCCCATGAATGATATAGAAATCATAGAGGATCCTACTTATTTCGAACCTGAACAACTCAGGCGTAAATTCAAACACCTTAATAAAGTGATTGAACGTTGGGAGAAAATTTGGCGAGAAGACTATCTCACCTCATTGAGAGAACACTTCTATGGAGCTGGTGTTCCAGAAAATTATAAGTCCTTAAGACCTGGTGACATAGTGATTATTAACAATGATGGTCCGAGGTCCCATTGGCCTCTTGGAAAAATTGTGACCATATATCCTGATGCAAATGGAATCATCAGGACAGTTGATGTTTTGAGCAAAGGTGTAGTGAATAAGCGTACAATAGATAAATTAGTGCCGTTAGAATTACACAGTGTTGAAAACAAAATTAAAATTAGTGATTCTCCAGAAACCACACAGACTGAAGCTGTTCAGAAAAGACAAGCAGCAGTGATGGCGAGTGAGAAAATCAAATTAATGTTAAGCGATGAGTAGTTCACTTTCAGTGAATTTTTCGCTGCCCCCCAGTATGGAGAAAGTTCTCCAAAGGAGGGGGGTATGCGCCCTTACTACCCTTGTTAAGGGCCCTCACCCTTTCCTCCCTTAGGAAAGGGTCAGAGGAGGCGCGTCTGGCTGAGAAAAACAATTTAATTCAAGCCAGATCTACTGATTACAGTGTGTCAAGAATTGTGCTGACCACAGCACCACGAGGCACCTCGTGGCTGCTGCACGAGGCATGAGCCAAAAGGCAGCATGAGGGGCAGATTGACTTAAGATATCGAAGGGGAAGGGGCTACGGCGCGGTGTATAACCGGACAAAGAGACAATCATCGTATGCGTTCGTCCTCCCTCAATCTCCACTAACGTCGGGAAATCGGATAAGAATTCTGTTTCAACGTGTTTAGTGAATAACATTAAAATCGTGGTATATTCAGAAGTGTGCGCAGCTTCTGATTACGGCATTAAAGAACGTAAAGGGACAATGAGTTTGCGTCGTCTAACAAGTCAGTGACTCTTCAGCAGCGTTCTTCAAACAAGACAGCGATATCCGGGTGTGAATTAAGGGTCCGTTACAAATACCCAGGTAAGTCTGCTTAAACCTAGATGCCACCTTCTGCGCAGTTAGGAATGCATAATTTGCTTTAGGCAGATTTATCATATCACCCGGTGACTCGTGGGCGATCCGCCCAAAAAACGTGAGTAAACCGCCTTTCAGTCTGTCAAATGACTGAGATATGGGCATATGCTCCTTTGGGGCAATAACTCACACATTGATGTTTATCTTACAGCCCCCTGTGGAGAATGAGGCCATAGATGGATCCCCTGAGAAGGTGTTGGGGACGGCTGCGACATCTTGGATTCATCAATAAGCTAAGTATTAGCGAACTATAGTTCATTTTTATCGTAGGAGAGAGCCCATCCTCCACAATAAGGCTTCGGAGGCTTCTTACTTTATTTGTAATAAAGGTGCGGGTAACAGGCTGCGTGTCTGTGGCCATGGCCCAGGTGAGCCATGCCTTGCGAGAGGGAGACGAGTTAGGCCTGTTGACTGACTGAAGTTTGGGCGCCAAGTGAGGGAGAGGCAGGGGTGAGGCAGACTCACATAGGTAGGCCTACAGGCTTGCCCTCTGGCGGAATACTATGGAAACTAGCATGGCACGAAATATGAACTCAGCTGGCAGACAGCATGGGCTGTCTATGCAGACAGTCAGGCTGTCTACAAGTGTCATCAGGCTGATTTCCCTTAACCTTTCTTCATAGGACAAACCCCTTAGCTCTGGGACTAGTCTTGTTGCAAACCTTTGCACTTTCTCAAATTTCTTGACGTGCTAGACCAGGTGTGGGTTCCAAACTGGTGCTGCATACTCCAGTATGGGCCTGACGTACATGGTGTACAATTTGTGTGTGTGTGTGTGTGTGTGTGTGTAGGTCCATCACTCCCACATTAAATTACGCCTGAATAGATCAATTATTTATTTCACATTTCCTTCCCTTGTATCATATATTGCTTATTTTATCGTTCTAGCTTTAAATAATCATTAATTATATTTTAACATGTGTACTAAATATCGTTATACCACATTTAAAAATGAAATCATTTTTTTTTTAATTTCAAGGGAGGGAAATGGGCAATGTGTATGTGGCACATTTAATAAATTCCAGCAGCACTGGGCAAAGTGAATTAAAGGATAATTTATAATAATAATTAATTACTGCCACAGCAAGCTGGTGGTGACAGCGTTGCCACTCATCGACAATGTCCATAATAATCCCTCTCTCCATTGTTAGTGTTCAATATTAACATTGTTAGTGTTCAATATTAACATTTTGCTACTTGTGGCTGGGAAGGATTTCTGTTATGCTGCTCTCGGATTTTACACCGATTTAAACTTATCCTCGAAATTTTTTACCCTAAATATACACAAATAAGCCGTACTAAGGAGGTAGAAACTTCTGACGACGTTTCGGTCCAATTTGAACCTTTAACTAGTCCGAACATAAGAAAGGAGGGACACAGCAGCAGGCCTACTGGCCCATACTAGGCAGGTCAGGCACGAAGGGAACGGAGCTAGAATATATCCCCGTCTCCCCCCTTTGTCGTTTATATTCTGGCTCCCTTCCCTTCGCGCTCCAGTGTGAATAGTTAATGGTACAAATTCAACCAAAACGTCGACATCATGCGTCAGTTTCCTGTGTGCGGGTTATATGGACATTGTTCCAGTCACTGTATTGTGACTTATTGTTCCAGTCACAGTATTGTGACTTATTGTTCCAGTCACAGTATTGTGACTTATTGTTCCAGTCACAGTATTGTGACTTATTGTTCCAGTCACCGTTTTGTGACTTATTGTTCCAGTCACAGTATTGTGACTTATTGTTCCAGTCACAGTATTGTGACTTATTGTTCCAGTCACAGTATTGTGACTTATTGTTCCAGTCACAGTATTGTGACTTATTGTTCCAGTCACAGTATTGTGACTTATTGTTCCAGTCACAGTATTGTGACTTATTGTTCCAGTCACAGTATTGCGACTTATTGTTCCAGTCACCGTATTGTGACTTATTGTTCCAGTTACAGTATTGTGACTTATTGTTCCAGTCACCGTATTGTGACTTATTGTTCCAGTCACAGTATTGTAACTTATTGTTCCAGTCACAGTATTGTAACTTATTGTTCCAGTCACAGTATTGTAACTTATTGTTCCAGTCACCGTATTGTGACTTATTGTTCCAGTCACCGTATTGTGACTTATTGTTCTAGTCACAGTATTGTGACTTATTGTTCCAGTCACAGTATTGTGACTCATTGTTCCAGTCACAGTATTGTGACTTATTATTCTTTACCCTAAATATTATGAAGCACAAATCAGTAACATAAAATACTCTTTTAATTCCAACACAATATATATCAACACAAGCGTTGGGCAGCCCCCCCCAAAAAAAAAAATTGACTAATATCTAAATGTGTCCTCTCCAGTGGGTCAGAATCATATAAAAAATAAATAACATGAATGAGTGGATTCACTGTTTCACTCGATGGTTTGATACGTCCAATAAACAATTAGCATTTTAACAATCAACTCAGGTGTGTACCATTAACAATATATATCAGTATTCTGGGATATTCATGTAGTGAAATTCTTTTCCTGGTTTTGACTGCCATTTTCAGTGGTTTTGCTTGTGTTTAACTGCCTCGTGAAGTGGCAGTTAAACTGCTTTATGTCGTAGTTTTTCCGAATCTTAACTGTCTCATGCAGTGGTTTTTTCTCATCTCAGATGCTTCATTCAGTGGTTCTTTCTCATCTCAGATGCTTCATTCAGTGGTTCTTTCTCATCTCAGATGCTTCATTTAGAGGTTCTTTCTGATCATATGTATCTTACGTGGGTCTTAATCTTAACTGACTAATGTAGCGGTTCTTTAATATTTTAACTGTCTCGTATAGTGGTTCTTCCTAGTGAAAACTCACTATCCGGCGAGTAGATTCCAGAGACACACCCGTCACCTGAAAGACACCTGAAGCCTCTCCCTGGTAGACCGGTGAGATCAGGATCTCCAGACGATCCAGATTCCACGGCAATCTACACTACCACCAAGGACCTCAACAGACTCCTTTTCCTGGTCTAGGGACTAGAATCCCTGAGGGAAGAATCCCTAAGGTCTGAAAACAGGAAAGGGAAAGGGGAAGGATTGGGAGAGGAGGAGGAATGGGAAAGCAGAGATGGGGAGGATGGGACAGGGAAGGAGAGGATTGGGTGGTAATTAGATTCGATCGGAGGAAGAAGACCGAAGGGCCCAATTCCTCAGACCATGAGCCTCTTCACTACTGTAAGGAGCCTCCCCCCTCCCCCTTGAAAATGTTAGAAGCGGCGGTATAAGTAGTAATTCAACTTGATGGTTCATCTCGAAGAAATATTTTGTTCAGTAAATATATTTAACCGCATTATCGACTCTTTTTGACTGTTGTTGTCGTTCTTGTGTTTTGTGAGTTCTCGCAACACGTACGAGATGACGACACAAACTCTGTTGTTAACTGCATTGATGGTTAATTGTCGTTGAAACAACTTTGATATGTAATATAAACGTTAGGAAACTAAAGTGGGCAGTCCAATATCATTTCATAATGTCTTTATACAAAGATTTACTAATTTGTTACTCTTACAAGTTTAACGTAAATCAGCCAGAAAGAATAACCTCATACACTGTAGGTCACACCATGACACTGAAATTAAGAGAGGTGTCTTTAAATGTTTTTTTTCCTACTGTGTGAGCCTACAGAGTTTGCAATTAGGAAATCCCTTATAACGAATGTAACACTATCAAGAACATACATCAAGCTGCATTATACTACATTCGTCATTCAAAATTTCGAAAAGGAAAGCTGCAAAAATCCTTAGCACTAGAAGTGTTGAAGAAAATATCTCGGAAAAATTAACCAGGCCATCAACAGTGTTAATCACCCCCCCCCTTCCCCTACTTAACACATGAACAAGAATAACAAACAAAAAGAGGGTGTTGTTGGGTATGAAATATTATGAAGAATGCGGTAAAATACATTTCCAAGCAAAGGTCAGTAGGCCTACGCCAATATTCCTGCTTGCTTATGATCTTATGTGTTCTTGATCTCCGTAGGGCGTGGCTGGATGCTGGTGAATGCTAATTACTCAAACGCTGGACATATTTTACCTGTTTAGTCTGAAATTAATGAGAAACTCTATAACAACAATATTATGAAATGGCTGGAAGCAAGCCGAACTAGTAATTAAGGAAGCCGAGAAATTTAAGAAAAGTTTCTGAGATACCACACTGATCACACTTCCTGCATAACCAGAGAAATATCCAGCTGGTGAAACTTTTAGTAATACTGTTGTTCACCCACCAGTGTGGGAGTCATCAGTCACTATGTACCTTCATGTTGACTCACCAGTGTGGGAGCCATCAGTCATTGTGTACCTTCATGTTGACTCAACAGTGTGGGACTCATCAGTCACTGTGTACCTTCATGTTGACTCACCAGTGTGGGAGCCATCAGTCACTGTGTACCTTCATGTTGACTCACCAGTGTGGGACTCATCAGTCACTGTGTACCTTCATGTTGACTCACCAGTGTGGGAGCCATCAGTCACTGTGTACCTTCATGTTGACTCACCAGTGTGGGAACCATCAGTCACTGTGTACCTTCATGTTGACTCACCAGTGTGGGAGCCATCAGTCACTGTGTACCTTCATGTTGACTCACCAGTGTGGGAGCCATCAGTCACTGTGTACCTTCATGTTGACTCACCAGTGTGGGACTCATCAGTCACTGTGTACCTTCATGTTGACTCACCAGTGTGGGATCCATCAGTCACTGTGTACCTTCATGTTGACTCACCAGTGTGGGAACCATCAGTCACTGTGTACCTTCATGTTGACTCACCAGTGTGGGAGCCATCAGTCACTGTGTACCTTCATGTTGACTCACCAGTGTGGGAGCCATCAGTCACTATGTACCTTCATGTTGACCCACCAGTGTCGGAGTCATCAGTCACTATGTACCTTCATGTTGACTCACCAGTGTGGGAGCCATCAGTCACTGTGTACCTTCATGTTGACTAACCAGTGTGGGAACCATCAGTCACTGTGTACCTTCATGTTGACTCACCAGTGTGGGAGCCATCAGTCACTGTGTACCTTCATGTTGACTCACCAGTGTGGGAGCCATCAGTCACTATGTACCTTCATGTTCACCCACCAGTGTGGGACTCATCAGTCACTGTGTACCTTCATGTTGACTCACCAGTGTGGGAGCCATCAGTCACTATGTACCTTCATGTTGACCCACCAGTGTGGGAGTCATCAGTCACTATGTACCTTCCTGCTTATTCACCAGTGTGGGAGCCATCAGTCACTATGTACCTTCATGTTCACCCACCAGTGTGGGACTCATCAGTCACTGTGTACCTTCATGTTGACTCACCAGTGTGGGAGCCATCAGTCACTATGTACCTTCATGTTGACCCACCAGTGTCGGAGTCATCAGTCACTATGTACCTTCATGTTGACCCACCAGTGTGGGAGTCATCAGTCACTATGTACCTTCCTGCTTATTCACCAGTGTGGGATCCATCAGGCACTATGCACATCCCTGCTGACCCAACGACCTGGAAGCCTTGAGGCACTATGTACTCCCTGCTAGCCCAGACGGAGTAGGTGTCGCGACTGTTTCACAGTGCCTCAGAAAATCAGTATCCCTGTGGGACTATTGTTTTGCCACACTTAAAGGTACAGTTTAATGCATGTGTTACTGATTTTACAGTGCAGTTAGTATTTGAGAACCTACCTCCACCGAGGATGAATCTTGTGTTTACCAAACTTTCACCCAGAAACTGTACCGGAGTTTAAGAGCCACTGCTCGTGCCGAGAATTATATGTATGTTCAGTGTAGACGAACATACCACACGGATTATGTACACGAGAGGTGTATTTCTCTTATAGTATTTACCCTTTAGAGTTTTCTTTAACACCTAATTCAGGGATTAATTTTTTCTTGATCGATAGTGAAAAAGTAACATGCACCCTTAAAGATCCTTTAACTACTCGATCGATTTTAAATTTAATTAACTAACATCTAACTACTGTAGTTATTCATTCCAGATGTTAAAGCATTCAACCAGAGCCCTGACATCACATGTGATGTGCCTCTGATATCACATGTGATGTGCCTCTGACATCACATGTGAGCAGACTGATTCGATTATTTTATTTATTTAAAGCAGCAAGACTTAGTTTACCTGGAGTTTACCTAGAGAGAATTCCGGGGGTCAACGCCCCAGCGGCCCGGTCTGTGACCAGGTCTCATGGTGAATCAGAGCCTGATCAACCAGGCTGTTACTGCTGGCCGCATGCAGTCTGACATACGAACCACAGCCCGGCTGGTCAGGTACTGACTTTAGGTGCCTGTCCAGTGCCTGCTTGAAGACAGCCAGGGGTCTATTGGTAATCCCCCTTATGTACGCTGGGAGGCAGTTGAACAGTCTTGGGCCCCTGACACTTATTGTGTTGTCTCTCAACGTGCTAGTGGCACCCCTGCTTTTCATTGGAGGGATGTTGCATCGTCTGCCGAGTCTTTTGCTTTCGTAGGGAGTGACTCTCGTGTGCAAGTTTGGTACTAATCCCTCAAGTGTATATAATAATGTATCTCTCCCGCCTGCGTTGTAGGGAGTACAGGTTTAGGAACTTCAAGCGTTCCCAGTAATTGAGGTGTTTTATCGCAGTTATGCGTGCCGTGAAGGTTCTCTGCACATTTTCTAGTTCAGCAATTTCACCTGCCTTGAAAGGAGCAGTTAGTGTGCAGCAATATTCCAGCCTAGATAGAACAAGCGACATGAAAAGTGTCATCATGGGCTTTGCATCCCTAGTTTTGAAGGTTCTCATTATCCATCCTGTCATTTTTTCTAGCAGATGCGATTGCTACAGTGTAAAGATCCTTGAAGGTGAGATCCTCTGACATGATCACTCCCAGGTCTTTGACATTAGTTTTCGCTCTATTGTGTAGTTGAAATTTGTTTTATACTCCGATGGAATTTTTATTTCCTCACGTTTTCCATATCTGAGTAATTGAAATTTCACATCATTGAACTTCATATTGTTTTCTGCAGCCCATTTAAAGATTTGGTTGATGTCTGCTTGGAGTCTTGCAGTGTCTTCAATGGTGGACACTGTCATGCAGATTCGGGTGTCATCTGCAAAGGAAGACACGGCACTGTGGTTTATATCCCTGTCTATGTCAGATATGAGGATGAGGAACAGGATGGGAGCGAGTACTGTGTCTTGTGGAACAGAGCTTTTCACTGTAGCCGCCTCAGACTTTACTCTGTTGACTACTACTCTTTGTGTTCTATTTGTTAGAAAATTATAGATCTATCTACCAACTTTTCCTGTTATTCCTTTATCACGCATTTTGTGTGCTATTACACCATGGTCACACTTGTCAAAGGATTTTGCAAAGTCTGTGTATATAACATCTGCATTCTGTTTGTCTTCTAGAGCATCCAGAACCTTGTCGTAGTGGTCCAGTAGTTGGGACAGACAGGAGCGACCTGCTCTAAACCCATGCTGCCCTGGGTTGTTTAACTGATGGGTATCTAGATGAGTGGCGATCTTGCTTCTTAGAACCCTTTCAAAGATTTTTATGATATGGGACGTTAGAGCTATATGGTTTGTTTTGAGTTATTGTGTTTGTGTGGGAAGGGGAGTTGGGAATTGAAGGATTATTTGGTTCTGTTCAACAACCTCCCCTCATTCATTTGGTTCTGTTCAACAACCTCCCCTCATTCATTTGGTTCTGTTCAACAGCGTCCCCTCATTCATTTGGTTCTTTTCAACAACCTCCCCTCATTCATTTGGTTCTGTTCAACAGCTTCCCCTCATACATTTGGTTCTGTTCAGCAACCTCCCCTCATTCATTTGGTTCTGTTCAACAGCCTCCCCTCATTCATTTGGTTCTGTTCAACAACCTCCCCTCATACATTTGGTTCTGTTCAACAACCTCCCCTTATTCATTTGGTTCTGTTCAACAACCTCCCCTCATTCATTTGGTTCTGTTCAACAACCTCCCCTCATTCATTTGGTTCTGTTCAACAACCTCCCCTCATTCATTTGGTTCTGTTCAACAACCTCCCCTCATTCATTTGGTTCTGTTCAACAACCTCCCCTCATTCATTTGGTTCTGTTCAACAACCTCCCCTCATTCATTTGGTTCTGTTCAACAACCTCCCCTCATACATTTGGGGGATTGCCATCAGATTCCTGACTATCTTCGAGAGGGAACCTGATAAATACTTAAGTTACTTTTTGCTGATGATACTGTGCTTATGGGAGATTCTAAAGAAAAGTTGCAAAGGTTAGTGGTAGAAAGTTGAAAGTGAACATAGATAAGAGTAAGGTAAAGTCAGTACATAACCAGCTGCAACAGTCCAGTTGCACAGGTCCTGATCCACCGGGATGCCTGGCTATGGACCGCGCCGAGGAGCACCTTCCAGGCACACTCCAGGAAAGGAGGCCAAAATTAATGCAAACCTTTCCCTAAAAAAATATTGACTAGTACTTATAGTTTAGTTCTTGAATAAATTTTAACAGTCCGAACCTTGCTTTCAGAAAACTACACCAGCGTTGAAAATTTGAAGCCGGTCACAAGAGACGTTCTATAGTTATCCCACGGGTTAAAGGATTCCAAGATTTCGTAAATATTTTACAAAACTGACAGATCTGCACGCATGTGTACTAACACATGTACTGTTATTTCTGAAGATGGAAAAGAATTTAACAGAAATGCATGAGGACATCTTACATTCACCATGCATGACATTATTCAGGGAAACCTTATACATTATCGCCAGCGAAGTGACAGAATGAAGAGAAGCGTGAGGCAGCACCAGGCAGGCAAAGCATTCACCTGTCTGAGAGTTATGCTTGGTGCCGTGGAGTGTGGCATCACGTGTGCTGTAGTGCCAGGCGAAGCCACTAGCTAGCACGGGACGTCACCTCTTTCTCACCAGTCACATCCTGACTTATACTCTCAGCGGAGAACATAGATGAAAAGAAATTAACACAAAATAATTGAAAAAAAAATCTTAGTATAATATTCTAATTAAAATATTGGATATAAATCATAGGTTGAGTAGGTTATTAAAAACTGTATAAATTGAAGTCAGGATAATTGAAAAGTACCAGTCAAGTCGCAGACAAAAGAAATTATAGTTTAGAACTAATAACAATTTATAAATAACTAATTTATGAATTCGATCATGATATTCCTAAACCTAAAACCAGAACTGAACCAACAAGTCAAGATATTTAGTTGCAATTTTGTCAGGAATTGTTAATTAAAAAATGAAACACCGTGGGCGTTAATCGACTCGTGTGGGTCGCATCCTGGGACAAAACTGACCTAATTTGCCCGAAATGCTCAGCATAACAAGGGGCTTTCTACATAGTAGTATGTCATTGATGTCAGCTATGGTCTGTATACCTTGTACATGTACTTGTAGAAATAAAGATTATTATTATTATTATTATTATTATTATTATTATTATTATTATTATTATTATTATTATTATTATTATTATTATGTGTGTGTGACAAACGTAGTCATTCTCTTATGCATCCTCCCCCGTCTCCTCCATTCTGTCCACCTACCCTCACCACCCCCAGACGACCGTTGTGTCTACCCTCACCACCCCCAGACGACCGTTGTGTGTCTACCCTCACCCCCCAGACGACCGTTGTGTCTACCCTCACCCCCCCCCAGACGAGCGTTGAGTGTCTACCCTCACCACCCCCAGACGAGCGTTGTGTCTACCCTCACCCCCCCAGACGACCGTTGTGTCTACCCTCACCACCCTCAGACGACCGTTGGGTGTCTACCCTCACCACCCCCAGACGAGCGTTGTGTGTCTACCCTCACCACCCCCAGACGACCGTTGTGTCTACCCTCACCACCCCCAGACGAGCGTTGTGTGTCTACCCTCACCACCCCAGGCGAGCGTTGTGTTCCACCCTCACCACCCCCAGACGAGCGTTGTGTGTTTACCCTCACCACCCCCAGACGAGCGTTGTGTGTCTACCCTCACCACCCTACAGACGTCCGTTGTGTCTACCCTCACCACCCCCAGACGAGCGTTGTGTCTACCCTCATCACCCCAGACGAGCGTTGTGTGTCCCCCCTCACCACCCCCAGACAAGCGTTGTGTGTTTACCCTCATCACCCCCAGACGAGCGTTGTGTGTCTACCCTTACCACCCTCAGACGTCCGTTGTGTCTACCCTCACCACCCCCAGACGAGCGTTGTGTGTCCACCCTCACCACCCCCAGACGAGCGTGTGTGTTTACCCTCACCACCCTCAGACGTCCGTTGTGTCACCCTCACCACCCCCAGACGAGCGTTGTGTGTCTACCCTCACCACCCCCAGACGAGCGTTGTGTGACTACCTCACCACCCCCAGACGACCACCACCCCCAGACGACCGTTGTGTGACTACCCTCACCACCCCCAGACGACCGTGTGTGCTACCCTCACCACCCCAGACGAGCGTTGTGTGTCTACCCTCACAACCCCCAGACGACCGTTGTGTGACTGCCCTCACCACCCCCAGACGACCGTTGTGTGACTACCCTCACCCCCCAGACGAGCGTTGTGTGACTACCCTCACAACCCCCAGACGAGTGTTGTGTGACTACCCTCACCACCCCCAGACGACCGTTGTGTGACTACCCTCACCCCCCAGACGAGCGTTGTGTGACTACCCTCACCACCCCCAGACGAGCGTTGTGTGACTACCCTCACCCCCAGACGAGCGTTGTGTGACTACCCTCACCACCCCCAGACGAGCGTTGTGTGACTACCCTCACCACTTCCAGACGACCGTTGTGTGACTACCCTCACCACCCCCAGACGACCGTTGTGTGACTACCCTCACCACCCCCAGACGACCGTTGTGTGTCTACCCTCACCACCCCCAGACGACCGTTGTGTGACTACCCTCACCACCCCCAGACGACCGTTGTGTGACTACCCTCACCACCCCCAGACGACCGTTGTGTCTACCCTCACCACTCCCAGACGACCTTGTGTCTACCCTCACCACCCCCAGACGACCGTTGTGTGTTTACCCTCACCACCCCCAGACGACCGTTGTGTGACTACTCTCACCACCCCCAGACGACCGTTGTGTGTCTACCCTCATCACCCCCAGACGACCGTTGTGTTATCCTCACACCCAGACGACCGTTGTGTCTACCTCACCCCCCAGACGACCGTTGTGTCTACCCTCACCACCCCAGACGACCGTTGTGTCTACCCTCACCACCCCAGACGACCGTTTGTGTCTACCCTCACCACCCCCAGACGACCGTTGTGTCTACCCTCACCACCCCCAGACGACCGTTGTGTGCTACCTCACCACCACCAGACGACCGTTGTGTGCTACCTCACCACCCCAGACGACCGTTGTGTGACTACTCTCACCACCCCCAGACGACCGTTGTGTGACCTCTACCACCCCCAGACGACCGTTGTGTGACTTACCTCACCACCCCCAGACGACCGTTGTGTGACTACCCTCACCCCCCCCAGACGACCGTTGTGTGTACTACCTCACCACCCCCAGACGACCGTTGTGTGACTACCTCACCACCCCAGACGACCGTTGTGTGACTACCTCACCACCCCAGACGACCGTGTGTGTCTCCCTCACCACCCCAGACGAGCGTTGTTTGACTACCCTCACCACCCCAGACGACCGTTGTGTGACTACCCTCACCACCCCCAGACGAGCGTTGTGTGACTACCCTCACCACCCCCAGACGACCGTTGTGTGACTACCCTCACCACCCCCAGACGAGCGTTGTGTGTCTACCCTCACCACCCCCAGACGACCGTTGTGTCTACCCTCACCACCCCCAGACGACCGTTGTACTACCCTCACCACCCCCAGACGACCGTTGTGTGTCTACCCTCAACTCTCTGACCTCACGTACGCAACATTTTTCTTGATTCCAATAAAATAAATAAAACGCAATGTCTTCTTGCCACTCCAAAACAAGCTGCAGGTATTGGCACACCAGTCAGTTGATGATACTCCTGGTAGGTGTTCTTGAATGGAAGATATTGTGCCAAAACCACAGAGAGAGATGCCCACAGCCTCTTCCTCAGCAGAGTTGATATATATATATATATGTGTGTGTGTGTGTGTGTGTGTGTGTGTGTAAAACAATCGGAGACAGGCGATCTTAATAATGCAAGACAAGCCACGGCAACCACATACCGGCCCCCCCCCCACACCCCAAATTGGGGAGGGTAGCATGTGGAAATACTAGAAGATAGTTAATAGCCAGCCCCAAGCTTCTAACCACCGGGGACAGGTCATGTGACTCTTAAAGTTACAATATTGGATCATTACATACCTTCATTTAACACCTTCTAACTAAAGAAATAGAGGGAAAAATATCCTTCATTTGTTAACCGGTGTCACAGAACCTTCCAGAACAATCAGGAAATACTCGCAGTGTCAGTTAATATCCTTGTGTGAATTTTTCCTATTCAGGCTTCCTTTCTCATAATAACTAGGCTATTCTTTATTTTAATGTCATTCCTATCAATATTATCAGCTATCATCCGCTATTATCATTATTATTATCAACATTATAATATTACCAACAACCTGATTTATTAAATCACTAAACTAGTTGCAATCACCATGGTGCAACCACCTATATGCACCTTGTACCACTGTGCCATAGTGAAGAGCTCTGTCCCACAAGGTACAGTACTCGCACCTATCCTGTTCCTCATTCTCATATCAGACATAGACAGAGATGTAAACCACAGCACTGTATCATCCTTTGCAGATGATACTAGGATCTGCATGAGAGTGTCATCCATTGAGGACACGGCAAATCTCCAAGAAGATATAAACCAAGTTTTCCAATGGGCAACAGAGAACAATATGATGTTCAATGAAGACAAATTTCAACTACTCCGTTATGGAAAACTGGAGGAAATAATAGCTAGGACTGAGTATATTACAAACTCCAATCACACAATAGAGCGGAAAAGTAATGTGAAGGACCTGGTTGTGGTAATGTCCGAAGACCTTACCTTCAAGGACCACAACAGTGCCACTATTACAACTGCGAGGAAAGTGATAGGATGAATAATGAGAACATTGAAGACAAGAGATGCCAAGCCAATGATGATCCTTTTTAAATCACTTGTTCTCTCTAGGCTAGAATACTGCTGTACTTTAACATCCCCATTCAAGGCAGGTGCAATTGCAGATCTAGAGAATGTACAGAGAACCTTTACTGCACGTATAAGTTCCATCGAACATCTTAACTACTGGGAACGCCTGGAAGCACTAGACTTATATTCACTGGAGCGCAGGCGAGAGAGATATATCATAATCTACACCTGGAAGATTCTGGAGGGACTGGTCCCTAATATGCACACATAAATCACTCCATACGAAAGCAAAAGACTTGGCAGACGGCGCAACGTACCCCCAGTGAAAAGTAGGCGCCACTGTTACACTAAGAGAAAACACAATAAGTGTCCGGGGCCCAAGACTGTTCAACAGCCTCCCACCAGCCATTAGGGGCATTACCAGTAGACCTCTGGTTGCCTTCAAGAGGGAGCTGGACAGATACCTAAAGTCAGTGCCAGATCAGCCGGGCTGTGGTTCGTATGTTGGACTATGTGCAGCCAGCAGTAACAGCCTCGTTGATCAGGCCCTGATCCACCGGGAGGCCTGGTCATAGACCGGGCCGCGGGGACGTCGATCCCCGGAATGCCCTCCAGGTAGGTACCAAGATGGGCCTCAATAGTTATACCGACGGCAGACCTAATATATTAAATATCGACGTTTGCAACAGACTTAACTACGGGCGTACCATGATGTTCAGTTTGCAGAGTCTGGTCTAACATAACCGAAACATCACGAAACCCCCTGGAATAAGGAGCAGTCCTACGCTTTTGTATAACATTGTTGTTTAAGGCTGTGCACAATTGACTCCACTTAATAACTATCGAGTTTGTACAACCCATAATTTGAGTTATATACGGCATTCCTATCATGTTTCAGGAGGTAGGACTCAATTATGTTTCTTTCCAAGCTGGAACTGTTGGGTACAATTATCAGGGCGGCAGCCCACCCCGGTGGGGGATTACAAGAACTGACATGGTTAAAGATCACATTCGACACCTGGCCTGTCCTGACTGAGTACAGGTGTTGGGATAATCTAGTTTCCAGAGGTTTACCTGTCTGACCAATGTATGACAGTGGGCAAAGGGTACATGGGACCTTGTAGACACCACCGACATTATTAGGTGGTGAGTTTTTAATCAATCTCTGTTTCACTGTCCCAGTGTTTTTGAATCTCAGATTTACTATATTGAGTTTTTTTTAGTGCCTCCAGCAAGCAGACCAAATTGCCATTGTATAGCAAGACCAATGCATTTTTCGTCAGGCGTTTCCTTAGGTTCAGTCCTGTAGAAAGTCTTCCTTGCTGACAGTAGGACCTTCTCAAGGAAATCCCTGGGATACCTCAGTTTTGTAGCTATCTTGTTGATTTTATCGTCTAAATACTCAGGACTGCAGATACGCAAAGCTTTCAGGAACAATGTAAGGAAAACACTCCTTTTAACCCTAGATTCATAATTGGAATAATAATGAATGTATGATGACACATTGGTGGTTTTTCTGTAGGCAGTGAATTTGAAACTTCTGTCGATGCGATGGATTAAAACATATAGGAAGGGTAGAGTGTTATCTCTTTCATGCTCTACTGTGAACTTAATAGAAGGTACCAGACCCGCTTGTCTCTCTCAGACAGAGACTGGCTGGCTGGCTCCACACTACCACTCTCTGCAAACTTACCCTACCTCTCCTGTTGTTGCCTTTGCAACATTTCACAGCTCCTGATGACGCACTGAGAAGTGTGAAAGTACTTGAGTTAAAGATTTCCACCCCCGTGGCTTCTCTTGCATATATATATATATATATATATATATATATATATATATATATATATATATATATATATATATATATATATATATATATATATATATATATATATATATATAGTCGTGCCTAATAGGTAAAACTGGTCAATTAGCAAGAACTCATCTAAAATTAAGTCCTTTCTAAATTTTCTCTATACGTTTAAAAATATATTTTTTCATTTATGTTAATGTAAAATTTATAATTTTGTACCAAGATAAACTTTGAAACCTACTAACCTTATTACAACAAGCTCAATTTAATTTAGTTTACCCAACTAAATATATTTTAGATACGTTAACATTAATTGAATAATAAACAAACACAATGAAATATATTTTTTTCGTTAGGTTCAGAATGATTTTCGCGAAATTATTGCATACACAAATTTTCGCTTGCCTTATTCGGCAAGAAGAGCGCTGCTATTTAAGCCAAAATCGCAAGTTTTACTAATCGGCACGACATATATTATATATGTCGTGCCGATTAGGTAAAACTTGCGATTTTGGCTTAAATAGCAACGCTCACCTTGCCATATAAGACAAGTGAAAATTTGTGTATGCAATAATTTCGCCAAATTCATTCTGAACATAACGAAAAAAATATATTTCATTGTGTTTGTTTATTATTAAATTAATGTTAACGTATCTAAAATATATTTAGTTGAGTTAGGCTAAATTAAATTGCTCTTGTTGTAATAAGGTTAGGTAGGTTTTCAAAGTTTCTCTTGGTACAAAATTATAAATTCTTACATTAACATAAATGGAAAAAATATATATATAAACGTATAAGAGAAAATTTTAGAAAGGACTTAATTTTATATGAGTTCTTACTAATTGACCAGTTTTACCTAATCGGCAGACATATATATATATATATATATATATATATATATATATATATATATATATATATATATATATATATATATATATATATATATATGCGCCGAATACGTAAAACTTGCGATTTTGCCTTAAATAGCAACGCTCTTCTTGCCGAATAAGGCAAGCGAAAATTTGTATATGCAATAATTTCGCAAAAATCATTCTGAACCTAACAAAAAAATATATTTCATTGTGTTTGTTTATTATAAAATTATTGTAAATTTATCTGAAATATATTTAGTTGGATTAGACATAATTAAATTGCGCTAGTTATAATAAGGTTAGGTAAGTTTTCTAAGGTTCTTTTGGTATAAAATTAATAATGTGTTCATAAACACAAAAGAAAAAAAATATATCTTTAATTTATAAGAGAAAATTATAGAAAAGACTTAATTTTAAATGAGTTCTTCCAAATTGACCGGTTTTACATAATTGGCACTACACACACACACACACACACACACACACACACAGGTATGTGAGGAGCTCAACTTGAGGTTTAAGGAAGTATTCACAATGGAGGAAGGAAGGCAGCTGGGTAGGCAGGACATGGTTCGTCACCAACAAGGGATGTACCAAGTGCTAGAGGGCATACACACAACTGAGGAGGAAGTGAAGCAGTTACTCAGTGACCTCGATACCTCAAAGGCGATGGGTCCGGACAATATCTCCCCGTGGGTTCTTCGGGAAGGAGCTGAGGTACTGAGTGTGCCACTTACCATAATATTCAACACATCCCTTGAAACTGGGCAGCTACCTGAGGTATGGAAGAAGGCCAACGTAGTCCCCATTTTTAAAAAAGGAGACAGAAAAGAGGCACTAAACTATAGACCGGTGTCACTTACATGTATAGTGTGCAAAGTCCTGGAGAAAATCCTCAGGAAAAGAATGGTGGAACACCTTGAGCGGAACAGGATAATAAACACCAGACAGCACGGATTCCGGGAAGGCAAATCCTGTGTAACAAACCTCCTAGAGTTCTATGATAAAGTAACAGAGGTAAGGCAGGAGAGAGAAGGGTGGGTTGATTGCATTTTCCTGGACTGCAGGAAGGCCTTCGACACAGTTCCTCACATGAGATTAGTAAAGAAGCTGGAAGAACAAGCAGGTATAACAGGAAGGGCACTGGAATGGATCAGGGAATACTTCAAAGGGAGGCAACAACGGGTCAGGGTGCGTGGTGAGGTATCACAGTGGGCGCCTGTGACGAGCGGTGTACCGCAGGGGTCAGTCCTAGGACCAGTGTTATTCCTGGTATATGTAAATGACATGACGGACGGGATAGACTCAGAAGTGTCTCTATTCGCGGATGATGTGAAAATAATGAGGAGAATCACATCGGAAGAGGACCAGGCAGGGCTGCAAACAGACCTGGACAAGCTCGACATCTGGTCTAGCAGATGGCTTCTCGAATTCAATCCCTCCAAATGCAAAGTCATGAGGATCGGAGAAGGGCAAAGAAGACCGCTGACAGAGTACAAGCTAGGCGGACAAAGGCTACAAACCTCGGCAAAGGAGAAAGACCTTGGAGTGAGTATAACGCCAAGCACGTCTCCGGAGGCACACATCAACCAGATAACTGCGGCAGCATATGGGCGTCTGGCAAACCTTAGATTAGCGTTCCGTTACCTTAACAAGGAATCGTTCAAGACACTGTATACCGTGTACGTCAGGCCCATACTAGAATATGCAGCACCAGTCTGGAACCCACACCTGGCCAAGCACGTAAGGAAACTGGAGAAAGTGCAAAGGTTTGCGACAAGGTTAGTTCCACAACTCAGGGGTCTGTCTTATGAAGAAAGATTGAGGGAAATAGGACTAACAACACTGGAGGAAAGAAGGGTCAGAGGAGACATGATAACGACATACAAAATACTGCGGGAATTGACAAGGTAGATAGTGACAGGTTGTTTCAGAGAGGGAACACAGAAACAAGGGGACACAACTGGAAGCTGAAGACTCAGATGAGTCAAAGGGATGTCAGGAAACATTTCTTCAGCCACAGAGTAATCAGGAAGTGGAATGGACTAGAGAAAGATATAGTGGAGGCAGGAACCATACATAGTTTTAAGACAAGGTATGATAAAGCTCATGGAGCAGGGAGAGCAGAGACCCAGTAGCAGACAGCGAAGAGGCGGGGCCAGGAGCTGAGTCTCGACCCCTGCAACTACAATTAGGTGAGTACACACACACATACACACACACACACACACACACACACACACAGAAGGCAAAGAACCCTGGAGAATAAGGAGAGCAGTCGTAGAGCCAGAAATGAATATGCACAGATCAGAAGGGAGGCCCAAAGACAGTGCGAGAATGACATAGCAGCGAAAGCCAAATCTGACCCAAAGCTGCTGTACAGCCACATCAGGAGGAGAACAACAGTCAAGGACCAGGTGATCAGGCTGAGGAAGGAAGGAGGGGAGGTCACAAGAAATGACCGTGAAGTGTGTGAGGAGCTCAACATGAGATTCAAAGAGGTGTTCACAGAGGAGATAGAAGGGCCTCCAGAAAGGAGGAGAGGTAGGGTACACCATCAGGTACTAGACACAATACACACAACTGAGGAGGAAGTGAAGAGGCTACTAAGCGAGCTAGATACCTCAAAGGCGATGGGGCCGGATAACATCTCTCCATGGGTCCTGAGAGAGGGAGCAGAGGAGCTATGTGTACCTCTAACAATGATCTTCAACACATCTATCGAAACAGGGCAACTACCTGAGGTATGGAAGACAGCAAATGTAGTTCCAATTTTAAAAAAATGAGACAGGAACGTAGCACTAAACTACAGACCAGTGTCACTAACATGTATAGCATGCAAGGTCATGGAGAAGATAGTCAGGAGAAGAGTGGTGGAGCACCTAGAAAGGAATGAGCTTATCAACGACGGCCAACACGGTTTTAGGGACGGGAAATCCTGTGTCACAAACCTACTGGAGTTCTACGACAGGGTGACAGCAATAAGACAAGAGAGAGGGGTGGGTAGATTGCATATTCTTGGACTGTAAGTTGGCGTTTGACACAGTTCCACACAAGAGATTAGTGCAAAAGTTGGAGGACCAGGCAGGGATAACAGGGAAGGCACTACAATGGATCAGGGAATACCTGTCAGGAAGACAGCAGCGAGTCATGGTACGTGGTGAGGTGTCAGAGTGGGCGCCGGTGACGAGCGGGGTTCCACAGGGGTCAGTCCTGGGACCAGTGCTGTTTCTGGTATTTGTGAACGACATGACGGAAGGAATAGACTCCGAAGTGTCCCTGTTTGCAGATGATGTGAAGTTGATGAGAAGAATTCAGTCGGACGAGGACCAGGCAGAACTACAAAGGGATCTGGACAGGCTGCAAGCCTGGTCCAGCAATTGGCTCCTGGAGTTCAACCCCACCAAGTGCAAAGTCATGAAGATTGGAGAAGGGCAAAGAAGACCGCAGACGGAGTACAGCCTAGGAGGCCAGAGACTGCAAACCTCAATCAAGGAAAAAGACCTTGGGGTGAGTATAACACCAGGTACATCTCCTGAGGCGCACATCAACCAAATAACTGCTGCAGCATACGGGCGCCTAGCAAACCTAAGAACAGCATTCCGACATCTTAATAAAGAATCGTTCAGGACCCTGTACACTGTGTACGTTAGGCCCATACTGGAGTATTCAGCACCAGTTTGGAACCCACACTAGCCAAGCACGTGAAGAAGCTCGAGAAAGTGCAAGGTTTGCAACAAGACTAGTCCCGGAGCTAAGGGGTATGTCCTACGAGGAGAGGTTAAGGGAAATCGACCTGACGACACTGGAGGACAGGAGAGATAGGGGGGACATGATAACAACATATAAGATACTGAGAGGAATTGACAAAGTGGACAGAGACAGAATGTTCCAGAGATGGGACACAGCAACAAGGGGACACAGTTGGAAGTTGAAGACTCAGATGAATCACAGAGATGTTAGGAAGTATTTCTTCAGTCACAGAGTGGTCGGGAAGTGGAATAGTTTAGGAAGTGACGTAGTGGAGGCAGGCTCCATACATAGCTTTAAGAAGAGGTATGGTAAAGCTCATGGCGCAGGGAGAGTGACCCAGTAGCGGCCAGTGAAGGGGCGGGGCCAGGAGCTATGACTCGACCCCTGCAACCACAACTAGGTGAGTACAACTAGGTGAGTACACACACACACACACACACACACACACACACACACACACACAACAACAACAACAACAACAAAAACAACAATCTTCAACACCTCTATTGAAACAGGGCGACTACCTGAGGTATGGAAGACAGCAAATGTAGTCCCAATTTTCAGAAAAAGGAGAAAGTGGTGGAGCACCTAGAAAGGAATGAGCTTATCAACGACAGCCAGTACGGTTTCAGGGACGGCAAAGCCTGTGTCACAAACCTACTGGAGTTCTATGACAGGGTGACAGTAGTAAAACAAAAGAGAGAGGGGTGGGTAGACTGCATTTTCTTGGACTGTAAGAAGGCGTTTGACACAGTTCCACACAAGAGATTAGTGCAAAAGCTGAAGGACCAGTCAGGGAAAACAGGGAAGGCACTGCAATGGATCAAGGAATACCTGTCAGGAAGACAACAACCAGTCATGGAACGTGGCGAGGTGTCAGAGTGGGCGCCTATGTCGAGCGGGGTTCCACAGGGGTCAGTCCTAGGACAGGTGCTGTTCCTGGTATTTGTGAACATGACGGAAGGAATAGATTCAGAGGTGTCCCTGTTTGCAGGTGATATGAAGTTGATGAGAAGAATTCATTCGGAGGAGGACCAGGCAGAACTACAAAGATATCTGGACAGGCTGCAGGCCTGGTCCAGCAATTGGCTCCTGGAGTTCAACCAAACCGTGTGCAAAGTCATGAAGATTGTGGAAAGACAAAGAAGACCTCAGACAGAGTACAGTCTAGGGGGCCAGAGACACAAACCTCACTCAAGGAAAAGGATCTTGGGGTGAGTATAACACCGGGCACATCTCCTAAGGTGCACATCAACCAAATAACTGTTGCAGCATATGGGCGCCTAGCAAACCTAAGAACAGCATTCCGACATCTATTTAAGGAATTTTTCAGGACACTGTACACCATGTACGGTAGGCCTATATTGGAGTATGCAGCACCAGTTTGGAACCCACACTTAACCAAGCACGTAACGAAACTAGAGAAAGTGCAAGGTTTGCAACAAGACTAGTCCCGGAGCTAAGAAGCATGTCCTACGAAAAGAGGTTAAGGGAGATCGACCTGACGACACTGGAGAACAGGAGAGATAGGGGGGATATGATAACGACATATAAAATACTGAGAAGAATCGACAAGGTGGACAGAGACAGGATGTTCCAGAGATGGGACACAGCAACAAGGGGTCACAGTTGGAAGTTGAAGGCTTAGATGAATCACAGGGATGTTAGGAAGTATTTCTTCAGTCACAGAGTTGTCAGGAAGTGGAATAGTCTGGGAAGTGATGTAGTGGAGGCAGGATCCATACATACCTCCATACATACCTGAAGTTTACCTGGAGAGGGTTTCGGGGGTCAACTCCCCCGCGGCTCGGACTAAGACCAGGCCTCATGGTGGATCAGCGTCTGATCAACCAGGCTGTTACTGCCGGCCGCACGCAAACTGACGTACGAACCACATCCCAGTTGGTCAGGTACTGACTTTAGGTGCCTGTCCAGTGCCTTCTTGAAGACAGCCAGGGGTTTATTAGTAATCCCCCTAATGTATGCTGGGAGGCAGTTGAACAGTCTTAGGCCCCGGACACTTATGTTGTTGTCTCTCAGTGTACTCGAGGCGCCCCTGCTTTTCATCGGGAAAATGTTGAATCTCCTGCCGAGTCTTTTGCTTTCATAGGGAGTGATTTTCGTGTGCAGGTTTGGTACCAATTCCTCCAGTACCTTCCAAATGTATATTTTCATGTATCTCTCTCGCCTGCGTTCCAGGGAATACAGATCAAGGACCTTCAACCGTTACCCGTAATTTAGGTGCTTTATTGTACTTATGTGTGCTGTGAAAGTTCTTTGTACTCTCTCCAGGTCTGCAATGTCGCCAGCCTTGAAGGGGGCAGTTAGTGTACAGAAGTATTCCAGCCTAGAGAGAACAAGTGATTTGAAGAGTGTCATCATGGGCTTGGCATCCCTAGTTTTGAAGGTTCTCATTATCCATCCTATCATTTTCCTAGCCGATGAGGTAGGAACATCTCTCTGTGGGTCCTTAGAGAGGGAGCAGAGATGCTGTGTGTGCCACTAACAAAAATCTTCAACACAACCATTGAAACTGGGCAATTACCTGAGGTATGGAAGATGACAAATGTAGTCCCAATTTTTAAGAAACTAGACAGACCTGTGTTACTGACGTTTATAGTATGCAAAGTCATGTAAAAGATCATCAGGAGGAGAGTGGTGGAGCAACTAGAAAGACACAAGCTTATAAACGACAACCAGCACGGTTTCATGGAAGGCAAATCCTGTGTCACAAACCTACTGGAGTTTTATTACAAGGTAACAGAAGTAAGACACGAGAGAGAGGAGTGGATAGATTGCATTTTCTTCTACTGCAAAAAGGCCTTCGACACAGTTCCTCACAAGACGTTAATGCAAAATCTAGAGGACCATTCACGCATAACAGGAAAGGCACTGCAATGGATCAGATAATATCTGACAGAGAGGCAAAAACTAGCCATGGTTTGTGACGATTGTGCCTTTGACGAGCGGGGTTCCACAGAGGACAGTCCTAGGACCTTTGCTGTTTTTGGTATATGTGAATGACATGACGGAAGAGATGGACTCAGAAGTGTCCCAGTTTGTAGATGATGTGAAGTTAATGAGAAGAATTAAATCGGATGAGGATCAGGCAGGACTACAAAGAGACCTGGACAGGCTACAAGCATAGTCCAGCAACTGGCTCCTCGAATTTAACCCCGCCAAATGCAAAATCATGAAGATCAGGGAAGGACAAAGAAGACCGCAGGCAGAGTACAGGCTAGGTGGCCAAAGACTTCAAACCTCATTCAGGGAAATAGATCTTGGGGTGAGTAATACCGAGCACATCTCCTGAGGCACACATCAACCAGATAACTGGTGCAGCATATGGGCGCCTGGCAAACCTAAGAATAGCGTTCCGATCCCTCAGTAAGGAAACGTTCAAGACTCTGTACACAATGTACGTCAGGCCCATATTGGAGTGTGCGGCACCAGTTTGGCATCCACACCTGGTCAAGCACGTCAAGAAATTTGAGACTAGTCCCAGAGCTAAGGGGTTTGTCCTATGAAGAAAGGTTAAAGGAAATCTGCCTGACAACACTGGAGGACAGGAGGGTTAGGGAAGACATGATAACGACATATAAAATTCTGCGAGGAATCGACAAGGTGGACAAAGACAGGTTGTTCCAGAGAGGGGACACAGAAACAAGAGATCACAATTGGAAGTTGATGACTCAAATGATTCACAGGGATGTTAGGAAGTATTTTTTCAGCCATAGAGTTGTCAGGAAGTGGAATAGTCTGGAATGTGATGTAGTGACGGCAGGAATTATTCATAGGTTTTAGACGAGGTATGATAAAGCTCATGGAGCAGAGAGAGAGGACCTAGTAGCGATCAGTGAAGAGGTGGGGCCAGGAGTTATGACTGGACCCCTGCAGCCCCAATTAGGTGAGTACACACACACACACACACATATATACTGAGTAATGTACAGCAACTATTTACCATCAACTGAAGCATAGTGAACTTCTTAAGAATATTATTTAAATTATACATTAACTCATCACAAGAGAACACAAAAAATGAGTTTTCCTTCTTGACACTGACAAAACTTTTCATGACATATTCTAGCAACAGTTGCTCAACCACATGATACATCTGCTCAACCACCTGATCCATCTGCTCAACACCTGATCCATGTGCTCAACCACCTGATCCATATGCTCAACCACCTGATCATCTGCTCAACCACCTGATCCATCTGCTCAACCACCTGATCCATCTGCTCAACCACCTGATCCATCTGCTCAACCACCTGATCCATCTGCTCAACCACCTGATCCATCTGCTCAACCACCTGATCCATCTGCTCAACCACCTGATCCATCTGCTCAACCACCTGATCCATCTGCTCAACCACCTGATCCATCTGCTCAACCACCTGATCCATCTGCTCAACCACCTGATCCATCTGCTCAACCACCTGATCCATCTGCTCAACCACCTGATCCATCTGCTCAACCACCTGATCCATCTGCTCAACCACCTGATCCATCTGCTCAACCACCTGATCCATCTGCTCAACCACCTGATCCATCTGCTCAACCACCTGATCCATCTGCTCAACCACCTGATCCATCTGCTCAACCACCTGATCCATCTGCTCAACCACCTGATCCATCTGCTCAACCACCTGATCCATCTGCTCAACCACCTGATCCATCTCATTATTAGCTTTCCTAGTATTACATTACAGTCTTAAATCTAGCTTTGTTTCCATTGATAATTGCCTCTCTCAGTGCGTACATTGTCAAATGATATAATATTCAGAACACTTGGGAGGTTTCCTTACCTCCCTCACATAGTCTACACCTCCCTCACATAGTCTACACCTGGCTTACATAGTCTACACCTGGCTTACATAGTCTACACCTGGCTTACATATCTTTCATTAACTTGATAATATCCCAGAATGGACAGAAATGTACTCCAGGCTTGGCATTGTGACTTTTAGTCTTGTCATTCTTGCATGTACAATTGTGTGAAATTTATTTCTCTGGGTTTTAGATGGAGCCATAAATTAATATTTGTCAGTTGTCATTATAAGATCATAAAATTTAGGAAGACTGCAGCAGGTTATCTGGCCCATACAAGGAAGGTGTGATAATGTCAGAGAATCTCACTTTCAAAGATCACAACAACGTCTCTACCACATCTGCTAGGAAAATGATAGGATGGATAATGAGAACCTTCGCAACCAGGGATGCCAAGCCAGTGATAACTCTTCAAATCGTTTGTTCTTTCTAGTCTGGAATATTGCTGTACACTAACGGCTCCTTTCAACGCAGGTGAAATTGCAGACCTGTAGAATATACAGAGAAATTTCACAGCACGTACAATTACAAAACAGCACCTAAATTACTGGGAATGCTTGAAGTCCCTTGAACTGTACTCCTTGGAACGCAGGGCGATAAAGATATATGGTAATAGACACTTGGAAAATCCTAAAGGTAATAGTCCAAATCTGCTCATGAAACGCAGTGGCAGCATGAGTACGCTAACAGACAACACATGTGTCAGGGGCCCAAGATTGTTTAACTGCCTCCCAGTATAAATAAGGAAGATTACCAATAGACCCCTGGCTGTCTTGAAGAGTGAGCTGGACAGGTACCTAAAATCAGTACCTGGTTCGTACGTCGGTTTGCGTGTGGCCAACAGTAACAGTCCATGACCAGGCCCCGCGAGGCCTGGTCATGGATCCGGCCGCGGGGGCGTTGACTTCTAGGTGTCAAAAAAATCCATGCATTAAAGACGTACTAAGCCGTGTCAGTAGGGGTGGTTAATGATAGTATTTGTTGGTTGGTGTTTTGCTCAAATACTTGTCAGTTGGTGTTTACCTGGTAATATGTATTAGTTATGCACTAATTCTTATCAACTGGTGATATGAACTAATACTATACTTATCTGGATTTAGGAACTAATAGCCGTCAGCTGGTGTTATGTATTAATACTTGTCAGCTGGTGTTAGGTACTAATACTTGTCAGCTGATGATATATACTAATACTAGTAACTAGGTGATACGTATTAGTATTTCTTACATGATGTAATGTATTATTACCAGTAATTAAGTGCTATGTACAAATACAATGTTGAAAAGTTCTCACCGAATCACGCATTTTTTTTTTTTTTTTTTTTTAGATTATTTCGACTTAAGATTAATTTTGAAAAGTTGTGGCCTTAGGTCATCTTTGGGAAGCCAAGGCTGAAGGTCATCTTTGGGAAGCCAAGGCTGAAGGTCATCTTTGGGAAGCCAAGGCTGAAGGTCATCTTTGGGAAGCCAAGGCTGAAGGTCATCTTTGGGAAACTAAAACGTAGGTTATTTTTGTAAAACAAATGCTTAAGTTTCTGAAGGATTTACCAGCAGCAGTAAACAGTGTGTAGTAAACAGAGTGTAGTAAACAGTGTGTAGTAAACAGAGTGGAAATATCCTTCCAAACTCAACTCTTCGCAATAACGTTTAAAATATATTTTATTGTAGCATCTAGAGAATGTTTTCTCTTTTCTTTACTCACCTCAATTTTATAGCTTTGACATCTATTATCCCCTAGTTGCCTAAAATACATTACGTCTGGCAGCCATGTTAGGTTGCAAACACAGCAACAGGAAGATTTGAATACATAGTTTATCATTGTTTATCCTACATATCGCAGTGGCAATATTTGACATCGTGGTCATATGAAGCTGTGTTGCCAGGGCTTTATCAGCAGTGATTCAAAACTGACGGGACAACGTAAAAGTTTTTTTTTATCTATCTCTTGAAACAGCGTTGTGATAAGAAGAGTAAACACTTGATACGAGCATGTAAACTGGGAGGGTTTTCAGTGGACCAAGTCACGAAGAGTATTTACATCTGCGTGTTGAGGTTCATCAGTGGAAGTGGCTACCTGGTAACCAACCACACCTTCCACACCTGCACAAGCAGACGTATCCACTACGAGTACTTTTTGCATCATTAATAATTGAGAAAAGAAATCGTCGGTATATATAAAAGGAGATGGAGATATTAGCTGAGGTGAGTGTCTGTTTACACAACAAAGACTGGGAAAGATCAGATATTTAGGAGCACAGAACATCGTATTTTCAAGTAACATGAACTTTACCTCTGTATAAAAGAGGGTGAGGTACCTAGGGATCGACAGAGAACATGTGTTGATCCTTTCAATAAAGGCAAAGGGGACACAAGAGAGTGTAAAAAATATAATGGAATAAGTCTGTTGACTATACCTGGTAAAGTGTATGGTAGAATTATTATCGAAAGAATTAAGAATAAGATGGAGAGCAGGATCGCAGACGAACAAGGCTTTAGGAAGGGTAGGGGTGTACAGACCAAGTGCTTACAATGAATCATATAGGCGAACAGTATTTAGATAAGGGTAAAGAGTTTTTGTGACAATTATTGATTTGGAAAAGGCATATGATAGGGTGGATAGGGGGGCAATGTGACAAATGTTGCAATAGGAGGTAGGTTACTCTAAGCGAGGATAGTGAGGCTCAGGTTAGAGTATGTAGGAGAGAAGGAGATTATTTCCCAGTAAAAGTAGGCCTTAGACAAGGCCGTGTGATGTCACTGTGGTTGTTCAATATATTTATAAGAGAAGTGAATGCCCGGGTGTTGGCAAGAGGTGTGGGATTAAAAGATAGTCTACCACAAAGTGGGAGTTATCACAATTGCTCTTTACTGATGACACTGTGCTTTTGGGCGATTCTGAAGAGAAGTTGCAGAGGTTGGTGAATGAGTTTGGTAGGGTATGTAAAAGAATGAAATTAAAAGTGAATATAGGAAAGAGCGTCCAAGTTTAGAGTCAACTCGTTTATCAGGCATCTGAAGGAAGAAGCGGTGTTGCAGAAACAAACGGTGTGACGAAGTAGTTGAACAATCCGTCTTGAACTAGTGAAGCCCAAGGACTTATATTTCTTTATATCAATACAACTTCTTTCCTCAGCACTTTATGCTTCATTGGACTCATCCTGTAAGAGGATTGTTTAATAGGGGATGCACTCTGTGTCATGTGCACCCAGAGTACAGCATTTAGGAACAACGTTGAACAAACGAGGGTACTCGAGGATCATGTGCATAATGTCACTTTCAAATTTAAAAAGAAAATTATCGAGTGATTGTAGTGTTACTGAATTTTCTAAACGGAACGTCAGGCAGACTGACATGATCTTCCTCTGTCCTAGTAAATACAGTAACAGTAGGTGGCGAATAAGCGTAATATGGCTTGAGCTAATTAACATGGTACACATGATCTGATTTTCTCTTACTAGGCGTGCATACTTACTAATTTATTTCCCTAAGCCTTTTTTACTACTTCCAGTGTACCATCATATCTAGCTTGTAGAGCATGACCTGGGACTAATTTCTGAGCCATCACTTGATCGCTTGCTTTAGATGAACTAGACAGCATGTTTGCAATATTTCTTCCTAGCCTGGGCAGCAACTAGGATTTTTGACGCTAGCTCTGGCAGTTTTGAAGTGCCGTTGCATTATTGCAGGTGATGTGCTTAATGATGGGTTTGACTATCGTCAACTTAAGTGAGAGTTATTATCTCTTACAGCAGAATTTGGTGTATTGCCAAGTCCTTCGTGCCCTTCTAGCATCGAAAGTGAAGATATGATTTGTGTGGGGAGTATACCTGGAGAGGGTTTCGGGGATCAAAGCCCCCACGGCTCAGTCTGTGACCAGGTCTCCCGGTGGATCAGGGCCTGATCAAGCAGGTTGTTAATGCTGGCTGCACGCAAACCGATGTACAAACCACAGGGTGGCTGATCAGGTACTGACTTCAGGTGCCTGTCCAGCGTCTTCTTGAAGACAGCCAGGGGTCTATTGATAATCCCTCTTATGTATGCTGGGAGGCAGCTGAACACTATAGGACCTCTGACACTTACTGTGTTGTCTCTAGTGTACTCGTGGCACCCCTGCTTTTCATTGAGGGAATGTTGCATCTCCTGCCCACTCTTTTGCTTTTGTAACGAGTGATTTTCTTGTGCAAATTTGGGACTAGTCCCTCTAGGATTTTCCAAGTATCTTTCTCGCTGGAGTTCCAGGGAATACACATCAAGGGACTTTAACTGTTCCCAGTAATTTAGGGGCTTCATCGTAGTTATGTGTGCTGTGAAAGTACTCTGTACTTTCTCCAGGTCTGGAATTTTGCCTGCCTTGAAGGGGGCAGTTAGTGTACAGCAGTATTCCAGCCTAGAGAGAACAAACGATTTCAAGAGAATCATCATGGGCTTGGCATTCATAGTTTTGAAGGTTCTCATTATCCATCCTATCATTTTCCTAGCAGATGTGTTACATACATTGTTGTGATCTTCGAAAGTGAGATCCTCTGATATTATCACTCCCATGTCCTTCACATTAGTTTTTCGCTCTATGTGGTTGGAGTTTGTTTTATACTCTGATGCAGCTTTAATTTCCTTGAGCTTTTCATATCGGAGTAACTGAAATTTCTCTCCATTGAACTTCATGTTGTTTTCAATGGCCCATTTAAAGATATGGTTGATGTCCGCTTGAAGTCATGCAGTTTCTTCGATAGATGACACCATCATGCAAATTCAGGTGTGATGTGCGAAGCCACGGTGCTGTGGCTTACATCTCTGTCTATGTCAGATATGAGGATAAGGAACAAAATAGGGGCTAGTACTGTGCCTTGTGGAACCGAGCTTTTCACTGTAGCCGCCTCAACGCCCCAGTGGCCAGGTCTCAGACTACACCTCATGGTGGATCAGGGTCTGATTAATCAGGCTGTTACTGTCGGCCGCTCGCAAACTGACGTACGAATCACAGCCCGGTTGGTCAGGTACTGACTTTAGGTGCCTGTCCAGTGCCTTCTTGAAGACAGCCAGGGGTCTATTGGTAATCCCCCTAATGTATGCTGGGAGGCAGTTGAACAGTCTTGGGCCCCGGAAACTTATGGTGTTGTCTCTCAGTGTACTCGAGGCGCCACTGCTTTTCATCGGAAGAATGTTGTATCTCCTGCCGAGTCTTTTACTTTTATAGGGAGTGATTTTCGTGTGCAGGTTTGGTACCAATTCCTCCAGGACCTTCCAAGTGTATATCACCATGTATCTCTCTCGCCTGCGTTCATGGAAAAATGATCAAGGACCTTCAACCGTTCCCAGTAATTTCGGTGCTTTATCGTACTTATGTGTGCTGTGAAAGTTCTTTGTACACTCCTCAGGTCTGCAATGTCGCCAGCCTTGAAGGGGGCAGTTAGTGTACAGAAGTATTCCAGCCTAGAGAGAACAAGTGATTTGAAGAGTGTCATCATGGGCTTGGCGTCCCTAGTTTTGAAGGTTCTCATTATCCATCCTATAATTTTCCTAGCCGATCAGGTAGATACATTGTTGTGGTCTTTAAAGGTGAGATCATCTAACATTATCACTCCCAAGTCCTTCACATTTCTTTTTCGCTCTATTGTATGGTTAGAATTTGTCGTATACCTTGATACATTTTTTATTTCCTCAAGTTTTCCATATCTGAATAGTTGAAATTTCTTCTCGTTGAACTTCATATTGTTTTGAGTGGACCATTTGAAGATTTGGTTTATGTCCGCTTGGAGTCTTGCAGTGTCTTCAACGGTGGACACTGTCATGGCAATCCGGGTGTCATCCGCAAAGGAAGACACGGAGCTATGGCTTACATCTCTATGTCAGAAATGAGGATGAGGAATAGAATGGGAGCGAGTACTGTGCCTTGTGGAACAGAGCTTTTCACCGTAGCTGCCTGGAAGTTATAGATCCATCTACCAACTTTTCCTGTTATTCCTTTATCACGCATTTTGTGTGCTATTACACCATGGTCACACTTGTCGAAAGCTTTTGTAAAGTGTATACTACATCTGTATTTTGTTTATCCTCAACAGCATCCAGGACCTTGTCATAGTGGTCCAGGAGCTGGGAGAGGCAGGAGCGACCTGCTCTAAACCCGTGTTGCCCTGGGTTGTGTAGTTGATGGGTATCTATGTGGTTGGCGATCTTGCTTCTTAGAACCCTCTCAAAGATTTTTATGATATGGGATGTTAGTGCTATCGGTCTGTAGTTCTTTGCAATTGCTTTACTGCCGCCCTTGTGGAGTGGGGCTATGTCTGTTGTTTTTAGTGAGTGTGGGATGACCCCTGTCCATAGAATGCTGAAGGCAAGCGATAGGGGCTTCTTGCAATTCTTGATGAACACGGAGTTCCATGAGTCTGGGCCTGGGGCAGAGTGCATAGGCATGTCATTTATTGCCTTTTCAAAGTCTTGTGGAGTTAGAATAATATCCGAGATTTTTGAGATGACCAAATTTTGCGTTTCGTTCATAAAGAATTGGATTGTCGACCCTTAGTCTGGGCAGCGGCTCGCTGAACACTGAGTCGTATTGGAACTTTAATATCTCACTCATTTCTTGGCTGTCATCTGTGTTGTTTTCCCCTTAGATTTGGTATAAGAGAATAAATATTTTGTTTGTTTTTTTTCAATTTACTTTATGACTTTTAGTTCTTCCTGATATTCTTGTCTTCTGTAAGATTCCTTCAGTTTAAGTTCGATATTTGCAATTTCACTGACCAGTGCCTCTCTACGTATTTTCGATATATTGGCCCCTCTCAGCAGCTCTGTGACTCTTCGCCTTCGTCTGTATAAGGAGCGTCTCTCTCTTTCTAGTTTCATCTTCTCTTTTTTTTTTCTTAATGGAATGTGTCTTGAGCAGATCTCAAGAACCACAGAGTTCACATTTTCTAGGCAACTGTTCGGATCCGTGTTGTTTAGGATATCTTCCCAGCATGTTTCATTTAGGACATGGTTGACTTGATTCCATTGTATGTTTTTGTTATTAAAATTGAATTTTGTGAAGAGACTTTCAGGACTGATCACATTTTGCTGGTCAGGAGCCCTGTGCATACATTTCTGTACCTCTATTATGTTGTGATCTGAGTGTATTGTCTTTGATATGGTTATATTTCGTATCAGATCGTCGTTGTTAGTGAAGATGAGGTCCAGCGTATTTTCTAGTCTCGTAGGCTCTAATATTTGCTGGTTTAAGGTGAATTTGGCGCAGATATTTAATAGTTCGTGTGTGTGTGAATTTTCATCTGCGCTGCCTCCTGGGCTGATCTCTGCTAAAACATTGTTTGTTATACTCCTCCATTTTAGGTGTCTCAAGTTGAAATCTCCTAGTAGTAAGATGTTTGGGGCAGGAGTTGGGAGATTTTCCAGACAGTGGTCAATTTTCAAAAGCTGCTCCTGAAATTGCTGGGAAGTTGCGTATGGAGGCTTGTATACCACCACAATGACAAGGTTTTGGTTTTCAGTCTTTACTGCCCAAACTTCAACTACATCATTTGAGGTGTTTAGTAGTTCTGAGCAAATGTTGCCTGTTTAGTCTGAATAGGTTATAATCTGGGATCCATATTTCGTTGTCATAATGATCCTTTATGTGGGTCTCTGTGAATGCTGCAAACATTGCATTTGACTCCGTGAGCAGTCCCTTGATGTAAGGAATTTTGTTGTTTTTTGATGGTTTTAGACCCTGATGTTTGCAAAGACAAATGTCGTTATATTGGTGGAATTTAAGGGGGTTTTATTTGCTGCCTCTAATATCTATTGTTCTGGAGTGGAGGCCAGTGTCCGTGCCTCTGCTCCAGAAGTGTTTTCAGTTGGTGTAGGATTATTGTCATTTCCTACCAGTCTTTTTTCCCTCCTGGCCCTAAAAAAACTCCGTCCCTGGAGGGATTGTGGTTCCCCTCTTTTGTTTCCCATAGTCTGGCTTGTCTGTGTCTTATTGTCTCCTTTAGATGATATGCCTGGCAGTATGCGTTGTAGCATTTTCTTTCATGGATTGATGAGTGACACATTTCTGGGTGAAATAAGTTACAGGAAGGGAAGTTGCACTCTCCTGTTGCCATGTGGGTGCGGCATTTTTTGGGGTGGTCAAAGGTGCATGTCCCACCTGTTTTACCAGATATACCGTGCCTGCAGATACCCAAGGCATAGTATTTGCATAGATTGGATTTCCGTTTGCTAGGATTCATTGTAGCTGCGTTCGCTGCTGGTGCATTTTTTTCTGTTTCCTCCCTATCTATCCCCCCTGTATGGACATCACTGCTTCTACCAGGTTTTGCTGGTAATGTGTCAACACTGTTCTCTGAGGCATCATACCCTTTTGTTCCATCTCCAGCAGTATCGCTATTTTGTACCTCTGTGAATTGAATAGCGTTGTTTCATCACCAGGGCCAGTGTCTCCTTTTGGTTCACTGTCCTCCAGGACATCACTAGCACCCTCAGGAGCACTGTCCTCCAGGACAACACTAGCACCCTCAGGAGCACTGTCCTCCAGGACAACACTAGCACCCTCAGGAGCACTGTCCTCCAGGACAACACTAGCACCCTCAGGAGCACTGTCCTCCAGGACAACACCAGCACCCTCAGGAGCACTGTCCTCCAGGACAACACTAGCACCCTCAGGAGCGCTGTCGTTCAAGACATTCCCATCCAAACCACCCATCTTATTTTCCCAGCTGTCATACCATGCTGACATGTCTTTCAAGAAGGATCTTTCATTGGTGTTCTTGTCTTTTAATATAGATGCAATTTCCTCATACAGATGTATATCGTTTGGGCAGACCCAAAAACATCTCTCTGCGTTTATGTCAAGTGTGGTCACTGGTTGGAAATCCCTGCATATACCATGGGACCATTGACCACAGTGATTGCAAGTCCCTTACCCTTTAAACAGACTACACAGATCTTCATGGTGGTGGTCATCTTACAACACTTGACAACTCTCCTAGCTAGCTAGTCTATAATTTCTCGAAGTATTTAGTTGTTTTTAACAGTTCTTCCGATTTGGCTTAGTTCCAACGAATCCGTTTGAATCCGGTCCTTTGTTCACTTATTTCTTGCACGAATCCGGGCGAATCCGGTTTGTGGCTCACTGTATTTTTTTTTTCTAATAACACCTTAAAAGTAGATCTCTCTATTTGTATTGTATCTATTTGTTGTAGTTGCTGTTTTGGTGTTCAATGAGGGCGTGTAAAACCCCGTCAGCTTATGAATCTGGTCAGAGGATACCTGGTTTTCAACGAATCTGTTTGAATCCGGTCGTTGGTTCACGTGTTTCTTGGACGAACCCGGGCTAATCCGGATTAGTGGATCACATTATTTTGGACGTATCCAGTCGGTGATTTTGGACTAGCACATGAAAAGGACTAGTGGAAGAATAATTAACAGTAATATGTGTTCAGTTTGATACAAAAAGTATAACTTGCGTGTTGGAGCAGCTGGTGGCTTCTGAAGATGAAGATTACTGGAGGAATATTTGATTTTCGTTGTGTATATTGCGACCGCTGCTAACTACAGGTTTAGTGTATTACCACAAACTGTATACGTCACTCCATCGCAATAAGTACCGATTTGTTACTAGTTAATAGCTACGGCAACACTGTAAGGTTTCTGAATGATGACACTAGGTGGATGGTATCACTAAATTTTAGGTCAGGTACACTGGCAGGTTTAAAGATTATTAATACCAGCTGACCGGCATGGTAGGGTTCTGGCGACTTTTGGCAACTGTTTACCACATGAAACCTTAGGCCTAAATTCACCTTAAATTTCACCTTACATTTATTTGGTATCTTATCTATATATTACAGTACCACTGTGATAAACACTATAACACTATATATGACACACTATTATCTTGGAGACTCTTTCCTCTGGCAAAAAAGGTTCTAGTATTGTTGTTATTTACACAAGGTACACTAAGACTAACGTCCCCTCTTGAAAGTATACTCTGGCAGGTATTGCACACTAATTCTCCTTTTTGACGCAGTGTATACTATTTTTCTGCTAGTTTGGTTCCAAGCGCTGGAGGGATGAACCTTATAAGTTCACTGGCACAGTCTAGAGTTCTAACACGCAATCGAGATCGCGATAATCACGAAAAACGGAGCACGCGGGACACTCGCGGGTACTCGCGGGGCACTCGTGGGTACTCGCGGGGCACTCGCGGGTACTCGCGGGGCACTCGCGGGCGGGTACATAAGTACAATTATCTTACATAGTGTAAATTACCTAGTAAAACCTAATAAAGTCAGACACAGTGACTTCTTTCCATTGGAGAGAGAAGATAACTTCCTCTCACTGGTTCAATAGCCCTTCTCCACCTTCAAGATAAAACAATGTAATAATGCATAACACAAATACACCATTTCGATAGTAAAGCTGGTAACTACAACGTCCATTAACATAGGATACACAGGTGCTGAAGTTATGAAGTCCACCAACATAGACTTTCAAAACTCATCTCGAAAAACAGTTTTCTGGGAAGGTTTACATAAAATTGTTGCACGAACCTTCATGTAGTAATTGATGACCAGGGTTACAAACCTGAAGCCAGTCGGAGAATACACACCCCGCACATAGGACAAACTAGCAGCGATGTTTCAACCCGACTTGCACCTTTAACTAGTCACACAGTGTGTAACTAGTAATGGGCCAAGTAGGACCGAAACATCGTCAGTTTCTTTTTCCTATTACCTGGAATTTACCTGGAGAGAATTCCAGGGGTCAACGCCCCTGCGGCCCGGTCTGTGACCAGGCCTCATGTTGGACCAGAGCCTGATCAACCAGGCTGTTACTGCTGGCCGCACGCAGTCCAACGTACGAACCACAGCCTGGCTGGTCAGGTACCGACTTTAGGTGCCTGTCCAGTGCCTGCTTGAAAACAGCCAGGGGTTTGTTGGTAATCCCCCTGATGTATGCTGGGAGGCAGTTGAACAATCTTGGGCCCCTGACACTTATTATGTTGTCCCTCAACGTGCTAGTGGCACCCCTGTTCTTCATTGGGTGGATGTTACATCGCCTGCCGAGTCTTTTGCTTTCGTAGGGAGTGATTCTCGTGTGCAAGTTTTGTACTAAGCCCTCGAGAATTTTCCATGTGTATATAATAATGTATCTCTCCCGCCTGTGTTCTAGAGAGTACAGGTTTAGGAACTTCAAGCGCTCCCAGTAGTTGAGGTGGTTTATCGCAGTTATGTGTGCCATGAAGGTTTTCTGCACATTCTCAAGGTCAGCAATTCACCCGCCTTGAAAGGTGCAGTTAGTGTGCAGCAATATTCCAGCCTAGATAGAACAAGCGATCTGTAAAGTGTCAACATGGGCTTGGTATCCCTGGTTTTGAAGGTTCTCATTATCCATCCTGTCATTTTTCTAGCAGATGCAATTGCTACTGTGTTATGGTCCTTGAAGGTGAGATCCTCTGACATGATCACTCCCAGGTCTTTGACATTAGTTTTTCGCTCTATTGTGTGGTTGGAATTAGTTTTGTACTCCGATGAGATTTTAATTTCTTCACGTTTTCCGTATCTGAGTAATTGAAATTTCTCATCATTGAACTTCATATTGTTTTCTGCAGCCCATTTAAAGATTTGGTTTATGTCTGCTTGGAGTTTTGCAGTGTCTTCAACGGTGGACACTGTCATACAGATTCGGGTGTCATCTGCAAAGGAAGACACGGCACTGTGGCTTATATCCCTGTCTATGTCCGATATGAGGATGAGGAACAGGATGGGAGCGAGTACTGTGCCTTGTGGAACAGAGCTTTTCACAGTAGCTGTCTCAGACTTTACTCTGTTGACTACTACTCTTTGTGTTCTACTTGTTAGGAAATTATAGATCCATCTACCAACTTTTCCTGTTATTCCTTTATCACGCATTTTGTGTGCTATTACACCATGATCACACTTGTCAAAGGCTTTTGCAAAGTCTGTGTATATAACATCTGCATTCTGTTTGTCTTCTAGAGCATCCAGGACCTTGTCGTAGTGGTCCAGTAGTTGGGACAGACAGGAGCGGCCTGTTCTAAACCCATGCTGCCCTGGGTTGTGCAATTGATGGGTATCAAGATGAGTGGCGATCTTGCTTCTTAGAACCCTTTCAAAGATTTTTATGATATGGGACGTTAGCACTATTGGTCTGTAGTTCTTTGCTATTGCTTTACTGCCCCTTTGTAGAGTGGGGCTATGTCTGTTGTTTTTAGTAACTGCGGGACGACCCCCTTGTCCATGCTCCCTCTCCATAGGATGTTAAAAGCTGGTTATTTATGTATTATTCCAATCACGATATTGTGTCTGTTTATGTAGCGGAGAAGTCTTTCTCAGGTTATAAACTCAAGCCTTGTAGGAAGTTAGAGGAAAATAATAACTCTGGTGACAGCGCACCGACACTCATCATGAGTGTCGGTGGTTCGATCCTCGATATGGGTGAAAATGTTGGGCATGTTTCCTTACACCTGCTGCCGCTTGTTCACCTAACAGTAAGTAGATTCCTGGGTGTTATTAAGTAAGTTTATTTAGGTACAGGTACTCATAAGTACAATTATCATACCTAGTAACATATATAAATTTCCAAATAAAGTTTTTTTTTTATATATTTTATTTAAAAACATATTATACAATTTTACAAAAACATCTGGAAATATACTCTCATAAAGGACTCTCCTATTAGTATCTAAAAACCGATACCTTTAACAGGATAAAATAAACATTCACCAGCCACCATAAGCAAGGATATAAGGTGGAAAGATAAACACATAAGCAGTATAATGTGATCCTTTATTGACAACGTTTCGCCCACGCAGTGGGCTTTATCGAGTCACAAACAGATCTACCTGGATAAAAGAAACAAGGTCATTTATAGGATTTAGTCAGGTGGAGAATGCTGGGTCAGGTGGAGAATGCTGCATGTGACAGTCTTCAAAGTAGTGTGATAGTTTAAAACCTCGGGTAACTTAAAGGACCTGCAGTGTTCCATTCTTAAGTTCTATGTGGGATAGCGATGAAGAAGTTTCTTGGCAATAGGTTCAGCTATGTTGTAGAATCCGTTGTTCTGGTTGAAGTTGTTGGATATACAAATAAGTGATGATTCCAGGATTCTTCGGTATTGAGTGTTGTCTTCTCTGGCGATGAGTCTTGCGTTTCTGTAGTTGATTAAATTGTTGTGTGAATTTCGGTGTTGAACACAGGCATTTCTTGGGTCGTCAGATCTGCCTGCGTACTGGTGTTCTGAAATACGTGTTTGGAGGTCTCTGGATGTTTTGCCGACGTATAATTTGCTGCAGTCATTACAAGGGATTGTGTATACCCCTGCAGTGGATTGAAGCTTGTCCTGTCTGTTACTGGTAATGTCCTTGATGGTGGTGGATGTGGAGGTAGATACTCGGAATGAGGTATTGAAAAAAATGTTGGAAACGTGTTTGGTAATGGAGTTGGTTGGGAGGACTATGTATCTCTTCTCGGTAGTGTCTTCTCTGGGTGTGCTGAAGATGTTTAATGCCCGTCGTCTGCAGTCTCTAATGAAGTGATGAGGATAATGAAGTTTAGAAAAAACTTGCTCAATAAGGGAGCATTCTTCCTCAAGGAACTCACTGCTGCAGATTCTGAGTGCGCGCAGGAAAAAGCCTATAATTACACCACGTTTAGTCTTGGTGTCGTGGTAAGAGTAGAAGTGGAGAAGATCGTGTTGGTTGGTAGGTTTTCGATAGACTTTAAAACGAAGTTCATGGTCAGCAGAGAAGAACATCAAGGAAAGGAAGAGTGTTGTCGACTTCTTCTTCTAGTGTGAACTGGATTGATGGCTCGACCTGGTTGAGCTTGTGTTGGAGAGCTTGAACGTTGAAGCATCTGGGAGTTATGATGAGAATGTCGTCAACATAACGGAGCCAGGTGACGGAAGAGGGAATAATAGTGGAAAAACACTCGGCTTCCAGATGTTCCATATATAGGTTCGCAAGAAATGCCTGTGTTCAACACCGAAATTCACACAACCATTTAATCAACTACAGAAACGCAAGACTCATCGCCAGAGAAGACAACACTCAATACCGAAGAATCCTGGAATCATCACTTATCTGTATATCCAACAACTTCAACCAGAACAACGGCTTCTACAACATAGCTGAACCTATTGCCAAGAAACTTCTTCATCGCTTTCCCACATAGAACTCAAGAATGGAACACTGCAGGTCCTTTAAGTTACCCGAGGTTTTAAACTATCACACTACTTTGAAGACTGTCACATGCAGCATTCTCCACCTGACCCAGCATTCTCCACCTGACTAAATCCTATAAATAACCTTGTTTCTTTTATCCAGGTAGATCTGTTTGTGACTCGATAAAGCCCACTACGTGGGCGAAACGTTGTCAATAAAGGATCACATTATACTGCTTATGTGTTTATCTTTCCATTGTGTCGGTATTTTATACCATTTATTTCCAAGGATATAAGGTGCTGTCCTAGAACAAAATGATACTTAAACAGCACATAAATAATACCCACTAAAGAAAAACCCTAGTGTATAAGTAAATCCTTCAAACAAAGGAACAAAATAACTTTATGCTTACTTATACGTAAGATAAACTGAAACAAGGTTTAATGACCCCCAAGAAACCAAGACTTTCAGCATGATATAAATTCCCCAACCTGCTACTACCACGCCCGTGCACATCTGTGATAAACTGGTACAAAATTTTTGCTTACATCTCCACGTACAAGTGCACATTCCATATCAGTACATTGAACACAATTAAAAAAAACTACCCAGTAATATACATAGCCACTAAACTTCAATTCCGTACCTATACACTAGCTATGAAAAAGTTAGACAGAGAAATAGCTAATGTATTAACACTAGAACTGGAGTCCTGCAGCAAATGGTTAGTAGACAACAAGCTATCGTTACACCTCGGGAAAACAGAAGCCATACTCTTTGGCACGAAATATAAACTGAGAAGGGTAAATAATTTTAATATCCGGTGTAATGGGGAATCCCTCACCTCAGTTTCCTCAGTAAAATATTTGGGAATCCCCTTTGACCCATGCATGTCAGGAGAATTGATAGGGAACAGTGTAGTAAAGAAAGCGAATGCCAGACTGAAGTTCCTCTACAGACAAGCACAGTGTCTACCTACTGAGGCTCGCAGGACCCTATGTCTAGCCCTTATACAATGTCATATTGACTACGCTTGCTCTTCATGGTACTCTGCCTTGACAAAAAAACTGAAAGATAAACTGCAAATCACAATGAACAAAATGATAAGATTCATCCTGGATCTGGGTCCAAGAGAGCATGTAGGCCAGGATGAATTACAACAATTGGATATGCTGAATATTGAAGACAGAGTAAAACAACTTAAGTTAAATCAAGTTTATGAAATTGCTCACAAACAGTGTCCAGAATATCTTGCTGCCAATTTTGTCAAGGCTGAGAACCAAAGCAGTCATAGTACTAGGGGAAGAGAGCACAACTTTGTAGTACCCACAGTCACTGGCCAGGCTTCAAACACCTTTTATTGTACAGCAATAAAGGAATGGAACAGACTGCCTGCACATGTCAAAGCCAGTCATAGCATGAGCCAGTTCAAGAAGAGAACCAAAAGGTACCTAATGAATTTAGCGACAGAAAGGGAGGAGAAGGATTTTTTAATTTTTTAGCTAACACACATGTAAATGTAAATAACTCTTTTTACCTTATTCCTAGTATATATCCTTCATAGTATAATAACATATCTAGTTCAGAAGTAACTGGTCCCTGCTGCTTACTCTAGTTCAGAAGTAACTGGTCTCTGATGCTTACTCTAGTTCAGAAGTAACTGGTCTCTGCTGCTTACTCAAGTTCAGAGGAGAGAAGATACACTTCCTACATATACCTACATACAGTTATACATACCTACATATAACTATATGTACTTATATATACTTACATATTAAGAGGACCCCAATCCATCATAGTAGTTAGACTGTTGGGTTTAGTCCTGACTCTTTCTCTTCTACTTCCGCTCTTCCTCTCACCGGCTATTCTTCTTCTGTCCCCACTTTCCCCTCGCCCCTAGTGGGTCCTTACCTGAGAGTCTGAACGAACGAAAAGGACCCCAATGGAAATAAGTCACTCTGACTTTTTGGGTTATCCAAGGTTCTCTACACATATGCTGCTATGTATGATAATTTATGTAACTGTATTTGTTTATACCTGAATAAACTTACTTACTTACTTACTGATCTGTTGAAGTAAATGTTTTCTTTTAGTTAGTCTCTCCTCAAGATGCCGTTTTCTCTTACAAATAGTTCATAAAAAGTTGTACTGCGATAACTAAAATTAATAATAATAATAATAATAATAATAATAATAATAATAATAATAATAATAATAATAATAATAATAATAATAATAATAATAATAATAATAATAATATCTTTGTTTCTACAAGTACATGTACAAGGTATACAGACCATAGCTGACATCAATGACATACTACTATGTAGAAAGCCGCTTGTTATGCTGAGCATTTTGAGCAAATTTGGTCACCTTTGACCCGGGAATCGAACCCGGACACTCGCGGTGTGAAAATGGTAAAATGGTATTAATGCAAAGTTAGGAAAAAAATAAATTTTGCATGGTTTAATAACTCGAGGAAGAGTTATTAAACCAGAATAACCCCCAAAAAATCCCACATTTTATTCCATTCCATTGAGGTCACTTAATTCTTTTCCCCAGGATGCGACTCACATCAGATGCCTAACATTCATGTACCTACTTACTACTGTTAGGTGAACAAGGCAGCAGGTGGGCTACCAAATGAACCACAAAAGCAGCAGCAGCAACACGTTTACTACTACTCCACTTCGGAGAAATTACCTCCAACAAGGGGGCAGTAGGTAGGTCGAAACCTTTCCCTCTTTCTCAGAGTACAAGGAAGGGCGACTCACATACCATGATGAGACTCTCCTTCCTTCTGCCAATTAGAACTCATCAAACAACTCACTCGACTTTGTGTAACACCACAGTTGCGTGGCTCACTATTTTTTACGGATTACTGGAGGACATCTTTGTGCCAGAAGCGTACAACTCTGCCAGTGAACATATAAAGTAAATCTCTCCAGTGCTCGGTACTAATCTATTAAATAATAGTACCCTCTGAATTAAAAAAAGAAAAAAGAAAAAAATGGGCAGTGAAAAGAACTGCAAGAAGCCCCTATCACATGCTTTTAACATCCTATGGAGAGGGAGCATGGACACTGGGGTCGTCCCGCAGTTACTAAAAACAACAGACATAGCCCCGCTCCACAAAGGGGGCAGTAAAGCAATAGCAAAGAACTACAGACCAATAGTGCTAACGTCCCATATCATAAAAATCTTTGAAAGGGTTCTAAGAAGCAAGATCGTCACCCATCTTGATACCCATCAATTGCACAACCCAGGACAGCATGGGTTTAGAGCAGGCCGCTCCTGTCTGTCCCAACTACTGGACCACTACGACAAGGTCCTGGATGCTCTAGAAGATAAACAGAATGCAGATGTTATATACACAGATTTTGCAAAAGCCTTTGACAAGTGTGACCATGGTGTAATAGCACAGAAAATGCGTGATAAAGGCATAACAGGAAAAGTTGGTAGATGGATCTATAATTTCCTAACACGTAGAACACAAAGACTAGTAGTCAACAGAGTAAAGTCTGAGGCAGCTACTGTGAAAAGCTCTGTTCCACAAGGCACAGTACTTGCTCCCATCCTATTCCTCATCCTCATATCAGACATTGACAGGGATATAAGCCACAGTGCTGTGTCTTCCTTTGCAGATGACACCCGAATCTGTATGACAGTGTCCACCGTTGAAGACACTGCAAGACTCCAAGCAGACATAAACCAAATCTTTAAATGGGCTGCAGAAAACAATATGAAGTTCAATGATGAGAAATTTCAATTACTCAGATACGGAAAACGTGAAGAAATTAAAATCTCATCGGAGTACAAAACTAATTCCAACCACACAATAGAGCGAAAAACTAATGTCAAAGACCTGGGAATGATCATGTCAGAGGATCTCACCTTCAAGGACCATAACAATGTAGCAATTGCATCTGCTCAAAAAATGACAGGATGGATAATGAGAACCTTCAAAACCAGGGATGCCAAGCCCATGTTGACACTTTACAGATCGCTTGTTCTATCTAGGCTGGAATATTGCTGCACACTAACTGCACCTTTCAAGGCGGGTGAAATTGCTGACCTTGAAAATGTGCAGATAACCTTCACCGCACGCATAAGTGCGATAAACCACCTCAACTACTGGGAACGCTTGAAGTTCCTAAACCTGTACTCTCTAGAACGCAGGCGGGAGAGATACATTATTATATACACATGGAAAATTCTCGAGGGCTTAGTACCAAACTTGCACACAAAAATCACTCCCTACGAAAGCAAAAGACTCGGCAGGCGATGTAACATCCCCCCAATGAAGAGCAGGGGTGCCACTAGCACGTTGAGGGACAACACAATAAGTGTGAGGGGCCCAAGATTGTTCAACTGCCTCCCAGCATACATCAGGGGTATTACCAACAAGCCCCTGGCTGTCTTCAAGCAGGCACTGGACAGGCACCTCAAGTCGGTACCTGATCAGCCGGGCTGTGGTTCGTACGTTGGACTGCATGCGGCCAGCAGTAACATCCTGGTTGATCAGGCTCTGGTCCAACAGGAGGCCTGGTCTCAGACCGGGCCGCGGGGGCGTTGACCCCTGGAATTCTCTCCAGGTAGACTCCAGGTAGATACACCAATGGGGAAAATGTATAGGTCTGACAGTGTCGTGTGCAAATAAATACAGAGTATCAAATATTGTGAGGGGAAAGTAAAGTCTCACTGATAATGGATTCAAATTAGATAAGTTTAGATTTAGAAAGGATATACGAAAGTATTGGTTTGGAAATAGGGTAGTTGATGAGTGGATCAGTGTGCCTAGAAGGGTTGTTGAAGCTAAAACCTCGGGTAGTTTCAAATTTAGGTTGAGTAAATACATGAGAGAGAGGGGTTGGATTTGTGAGGGACTTGACCATGAGTAAATAGTTTTATCAGAGCTTATTGTTAGGGTAGCACTGAAAGTGGGTTGGGCAAATATTCTGCTAGTGGGTTGGATTGATTGAGTCAACAGGCCTACTGCAGTGTTCCTCCTTTATGTTCTTAAAACATAGTGGTGACAGTGATACAATAGTGACTCACGAAATCGTAATGACACGATTGCAAACAAACCATACCAAGGGTGGGGTTCGAACCCGCCAACAGAGAGTCTCAAAACTCCAAACCGTCACGTGAGCCACTGGGCCAGCTTCGTTTTTACAGACGAATTTCCCGTTAGCATGGCCGCGACGAACTCTAGCTCATGTCCCCCTCAGTTGGATGAATCTTATTGAAGCTAGCTGGCCCAGTGGCTTACGCGACGGTCTGGAGTTTTGAGACTCTCTGACCGCGGGTTCGAACCCCACCCGTGATAGGGTTTATACCATAGTGAATACCACAAGGATACTATAGTAAATGATGTGGTGGTAAATATGAGTGAAGTGATAGGCCTAACCGGAAACCCCAGTAGTAAACAGTTGCCAGCACTTGCCAGTATGCTACGACGCATAATATTATCTTTATTTACTACAAGTACAAGGTATACAGGCCTAGCTGATATCAATGACATACTACTATATAGAAAGCCGCTTGTTATGCAGAGCATTTCGGGCAAATTAGGTCAATTTCGTCCCAGGATGCGACCCACACCAGTCGACTGACACCCAGGTACCCATTTTACTGATGGGAACGTAGAAACCGGTGTAAAGAAACACGCCCAATGTTTCTATCCTTCCTGGTAATCGAACCCGGACACTCGCAGTGAGAAGAGATAGCTTTAGTTACCATGCCACGGGGCATATTGTAAAAATAGTGATACCACAGTGTATGATGTATGTTTGTTTATCATGGGTGAGAAGCACTAGGATGGCTAGATTGTTAAACCATTTATATAAATTATAAGGTAAAAAATACAGTGGTGGGAGCTACATGACCACATACCTCACAGTACCACAGCTCAGTGATAACTGGCAGTATGACTATTCTCCTGCGCAAACTAGGGAGGTAGTCTAGAATTTTGTGCAAAATCTGGTAAATTTAATGTTCTTATTTAAAGTACCATTTCTTTATTTCAGAGCATTGTTTAAGACCATGAAACGTTTCTTCACAAAGAAGGAAAGTGGAGCTGAAGAACTGAAGACACGAAAGTTGGAGGCGGACGAAGCCAAGAAGTCAAACAAGTTCTTCATGTCCTTCTTTGAAAAGCCCGGAACAAGTTGTTCAACACGTTCCATGGAGTCGCCTGCACCTGCTGCAAGTTTATTAGAATCCATAGGTGGATCAAGTACAAATGCGTCACGAGCCGAGGAAGTCAGATGAATCCGAGTATAACGAGATTCAAAGTGAGGCTGCCAGAGAGAACGTGGACATGACAGGAGGGAAAGACGGTTGTGATGAGTTTATTGATGAGATTTTACCAGACGAGATTGAAGATGACACTGACCTAGTGAACTGAATGGTGTTGAAAAACCTCGAACTGTCATACCAGAAGTGATTGAACAGCATACCATTGGACTTCTGAATTTCCTGGCAATTCTGCCAGGAGCTGTGAATCGACCCCTGCAACCACAACTAGGTGAGCACATCTGCAAGGAAAGTGATAGGATGGATAATGAAAACCTTCAAAACTAGGTATTCCAAGCCAATGATGATTTTTTTCAAATCGCTTGTTCTCTCTAAGCTGGAGTTCTGCTGTACACTAACTGTCCCTTTCAAGGCAGGCGAAATTGCTGACCTGGAGAATATACAGAGAACTTTCACTGCAAATACAAGTATAATAAAGCACCTCAGTTACTGGTAACTGTAGTCCCTTGACCTGTATTCCTTGCAACGCAGGTGAGAGAGATACATGATAATATACACTTGGAAAATCGTAGAGGGAATAGTCCCAAATCTGTCCACGGAAATCACTCCCTGGCAAAGCAAAAGACTATGCAGGTGGTACAACATCCCCCCCCCCCTCCTTCAATGAAAAGCACGGGTGCCACGAGTACACTAAAAGAAAACGCAATAAGTGCCAGAAGCCCAAGCCTGTTTGACTGCCTCCCAGTATTCATAAGGGGAATTACCAGTAGACCCCTGGCTGTCTTCAAGAGGGAGCTGGACAGGCGCTAAAGTCAGTAGTTGACCAGCCGAGCTGTGGTTCATACGTCGGTTTGCGTGCGGCCAGCAGTAACTGCCTTGTTCATCATTATTAACCATGGACATATTAAACGTTTACAAGTTGATGGTCGTGAACAAGTGATGGTGAAGTCAAGTTACGTTGAAACAAGTCAACGAGTGTACTGTTTATTTAGAAGTCAAATGTGTACAGTGAACTGGAACGCTAGCGTCCACGACGAACTCTCAACAGCATTCGGAAAAAGGAGTTCAACGTGACTATAGCGACGAACAGAAGTTGGAAGGTCCTCGTGAGTCATCGGGATACAAGCATCATATCTTCGTTTAAACCATCGGATATCAGCATCCAGACCACTCGGTAGTATCATGGCTCATCTTATGAGCCCAGGTAGGTCTCTATTTTTACATTGTCCGAGACAATGATTAGGGTAGAGATAATTATAGAAATACAGACGATACAGATGATACCTTCATGACGCTGTAATGGCAAATCGCCCATACCAAATCCTTCTTGATCGTCGCACACCTCTTCCTAAGAGTGTATGACTAAGAGCAGTTGAGCCATGCATTTCTTATGAAAGCTTTTCACAAAATTCATAAAATAAGCACAAAACTCGTAGAATTTTGTGCTTATTTTTTTTTTAATGCTGGCTGTCAACCACCGAGGCAAGATGACCCAAAAATGAAACACTTTCACCATCATTCACACAATCACTGTCTTGCCAGAGGCATGCGGATATGACAGTTTCGGATGTCACTCTAAACAGCAAATATCCCAAACCCTCCTTTAGAGTTCAGACACTCTACTTCCCACCTCCAGGACTCAAGTCTGGTTAACTAGTTTACCTGAATCCCTTCACAAAATATTACCCTGCTCACACTCCAACAGCTTATCAGGTCCCAATAATAATGTCCACACCTGTTTAACATGCTCACACATGACTGCTGTATGTCTAAGCCTCTTGCACACAAAACCTCCTTTTATCCCCTTCCTCCATCCTTTCCTAGGACAACCCCTACCCCACCTTCCCTCCACTACAGATTTATCCACCCTCTAAGTCATCATATTTTGCTCCACCCTCTCTAAATGTCCGAGCCTCCTCAACAACCCTTGCTCAGCCCTCCGGATAATACTTTTAGCAACCCTGCACCTTCTAATCTCCAAGCTACAAATTCTCTGCATGATATTCACACCAAACACTGCCTCTAGCCTCCTCCTCCTCCACTGCAGTATTCACAACCCATGCTTCACACCCATATAAGAGTGTTGGTACCACTATACTCATACATTCCCCTCTTTGACTCCATGGATAACATTCTTTATCTCCACAGACTCCTCAGTGCACCACTCGCCTTTTTCCTTCATCAATTCTATGATTCACCAGACAATGATTGGGGTAGAGATAATTTTAGAAAACAGACGATACAGATGATACCTTCATGGCCCCTGTAATGGCAAATCGCCCTACCCAAAACCTTCTTGATCGTCGCACACCTCTTCCTGGGGGGTATGACTAAGAGCAGTTGGGGCCATGCATTTCTTTAAAACTTTTCCAAAATTCCCAAAATAAGCACAAAAAATCGTGAATTTTTTTTGCTTATTTTTTTTAAAACTGGCTGTCAACCACCAGGCCCAAAATGACCCAAAAATGAAACACTTTCCCATCATTCACACAATCAATGCCCCCCCAGAGGCATGCCCGGGTATGAATTTCGGATGTCCTTAAACAGCAAATATCCCAAACCCCCCCTTTTGGTTCGACATTACTTCCCACCTCCAGGGGCTCAAGTTTTGGGTTTAAATGGGTTTTCCTGAATCCTTCACAAAAAAATTACCCCCGCTACACTCCAACAGCTTATCAGGTCCCAATAATAATGTCCACACCTGGAAATGCTCACACATGACTGCTGTATGTCTAAGCCTCTTGCACACAAAACCTCCTTTTTTCCCCCTTTCCCCCATCCTTTCCTAGGGCAACCCC
>WNWK01015093.1:0-48995 GCA_009830355.1 Cherax destructor
GGTAATATCTGCTGTTTCCAACCCTAATACTACAGCCTGATTGTTTCCCACAAACACCCATACCTCTATAATCTATCAGTTTAAAGTCCTAGACAAGTCTCCAATGACCCCTTTCAATCGAATCGGCTAATCCAACCACTCCAGCCCCAGAGAGATGAACCCCATCCCTTGCATACATATCACGTTTGCCATAGAATTTGTCCCAGTTATCAATGAATGGAATTGCAAGTTCCTTGCAATACCTGTCTAGCCAGCAATTTATACCAATTGCCCTAGACATCCATTCATTGCCCACTCCTTTTCAAGGCAAACCTTTGCACTTTCTCTAGTTTCTTTACGTGCTTGGCTAGGTGTGGGTTCCAAACTGGTGCTGCATACTCCAATTTGGGCCTAACGTACACAGTGTACAGGGTCCTGAACGATTCCTTATTAAGATGTCGGAATGCTGTTCTTAGGTTTACTAAGCGCCCATATGCTGCAGCAGTTATTTGGTTGATGTGCGCCTCAGGAGATGTGCCTGGTGTTATACTCACCCCAAGATCTTTTTCCTTGATTGAGGTTTGTAGTCTCTGGCCCCCTAGACTGTACGTCGTCTGCTGTCTTCTTTGCCCTTCCCTAATCTTCATGACTTTGCACTTGGTGAGGTTGAATTCCAGGAGCCAATTGCTGGACCAGGCTTGCAGCCTGTCCAGGTCCCTTTGTAGTTCTGCCTGGTCCTCGTCCGATTGAATTCTTCTCATCAACTTCACATCATCTGCAAACAGGGACACTTCTGAGTCTATTCCTTCCGTCATGTCGTTCACAAATACCAGAAACAGCACTGGTCCTAGGACTGACCCCTGTGGAACCCCACTCGTCACAGGCGCCCACTCTGACACCTCGCCACGTACAAGGTGTGTGTGTGTGTGTACTCACCTAATTGTTGCTGTAGAGGTCGAGTCACAGCTCTTAGCCACGCCTCTTCACTGGCCGCTACTAGATCACTCTTCCTGCTCCATGAGCTTCATCATACCTCTTAATGCTATGTATGGATCCTGCCTCCACTACATCACTTCCCAGACTATTCCACTTCCTGATTACTCTGTGACTGAAGAAATACTTCCTAAAATCCCTATGATTCATCTGAGTCTTCAACTTCCAACTGTGACCCCTTGTTGCTGTGTCCCATCTCTGGAACATCCAGTGTCTGTTCACCGTGTAAATTCCTCTCAGTATTTTATATGTCGTTATCATATCCTCCCGTATCCATCCTGTCCTCCAGTTTCGTCAGGTTGATTTCCCTTAGCCTCTCCTCGTGGGACATGCCCCTTAGCTCCGGGACTAGTCTTGTTGCAAACCTTTGCACTTTCTCTAATTTCCTTACGTGCTTGGCTAGGTTTGAGTTCCAAACTGGTGCTGCATACTCCAGTATGGGCCTAACGTACACAGTGTACAGGGTCCTGAACGATTCCTTATTGAGATGCCGGAATGCTATTCTTAGGTTTACTAGGCGACCGTATGCTGCGGCAGTTATTTGGTTGATGTGCGCCTCAGATGTGGCCGATGTTATGCTCACCCCAAGATCCTTTTCCTTAAGGGAGGTTTGTAGTCTCTGGCCCCCTAGACTGTACTCCGTTTGCGGTCTTCTTTGCCCTTCCTCAATCTTCATGACTTTGCACTTGGTGAGATTGAAGTCCAGGAGCCAGTTTCTGGACCAGGCTTGCAGCCTGTCCAGATCCCTTTGTAGTTCTGCCTGGTCCTTGTCCGATTGAATTCGTCTCATCATCTTCACATCATCTGCAAACAGGGACACTTCGGAGTCTATTCCTTCTGTCATGTCGTTGATAAATACCAGAAACATCATCGGTGCTAGGACTGACCCCTGTGGAACCCCACTCTTCACAGGCGCCCACTCTGACACCTCGTCACGTACCATGACTCGCTGTTGTCTTCCTGACAGGTATTCCCTGATCTATTGTAGTGACTTCCCTGTTATCCCTGCCTGGTCCTCCAGCGTTTGCACTAATATCTTGTGTGGAACTGTGTTAAACGTCTTCTTACAGTCCAATAAAACGCAATCTTCCCACCCCTTTCTGTCGTCTTACTGCTGTCACCCTGTCATAGAACTAAACTAGGTTTGTGACACAGGATTTCCCGTCCCTGAAACCGTGCTGGTTGTCGTTGATAAGCTCATTCCTTTCTAGGTGTTCCACCACTCTTCTGATAATCTTCTCCATGACTTTGCATACTATACATGTTAGTGACACTGGTCTGTAGTTTAATGCTTTGTGTGTGTGTATCTGTGAGCGTGTGAGCGCGCTTCATGTTTGTTTTGTAGACGTTAACAGGCCCCCAAAATATGATGTTACATCATCTTCCACCAGATGGAAAGGATCTCGCCAGATGGAAAGGATCTCGTATCTTAGATATTTACAAGTCTCCAATGACCACAAAGGTCACCAGGAAGCAACTTGTATCAAACTGCAAATATCCACCGACATTCTGTATAATTTGTAATTTCAACATTCATATGGGAATTATAGAAATAAAAAAACAAAAATCTCGGGCTGTATCCAGACAGTAAATAAGCATTTACATCATCATAAGATCAATTTTTCAACATATTCTCTCTTATTATCAATAATTACACGATCCCTAACGTAATCTATCCTAAATGACATTTATAGAGAAATCACAAAAAATATATAAAAGCCTTATGGTTTTATTGTGGCGTAATAAGTACATATGTGACTTATGTCTGGTGCTGAAACTACGTAGAATCTTGTTGTAGAAAAAACACGGACAGTACAGGACATTAATTGAAGGAAATGGTGCCTTTAAAGACAATGTCGTGAACTGTACACGCGAGTCTCTTCCCATGTCTTATATCACTATTCCATTCACTTCTTTTATCATGTATTTTGACTTACACTCATGTTGGAATTCTACTTATGCAAATAAGTTGAAAACTAAGAGCTGTGTGAAGGTGAAGCGGAAGGATTATGCTTATACGTTTATGAATATAAATCCCACCAACACACACACACATCCTCCCTCGCAATCCCATTTAGTTGGGTGTGGGCGCGGGTGGGCGGGGCCACGCCAAAGAGGGCGTGCGGACGACCTGACAGTCTCAGTGTGGCTCAGACTGTGGTTGGGAGTGTACGCTGCGGCCCCGCGTGCCAGGCACTCACGCAGGCACACCAGACCCTTACTCTAAGCGACATTCCTGGCAACAACTGCTTGAGGTAACACACCTACTAGCACTACAACTAGGCCTGACACCCTTGAAAAATACTGTCTGGTGTTTCTCTAAATCCTTGCATTTAAAGTGGGTAAATACGCATTTTTTTGTGGGACTTACTGGATATAAACAGGATGATTTACTGTCGAAATTATTACTTGTCAGTTACCATCTAATGAGACTTGTGAATCAGAGACGGCACTTCAGCAAGTGTTATTGTAAGGACGATTAATAAATGTGGAGATCATAAGCTGATGTGACATACGTGTTTCTGACCCAGCTGTGTCGTGGAGCACGGAGCACAGCTGTGTCGTGGAGCACTGCTGTGTCGTGGAGCACGGAGCACAGCTGTGTCGTGGAGCACTGCTGTGTCGTGGAGCACGGAGCACAGCTGTGTCGTGAAGGAGCACAGAGCCTGACTGTGTTGTGCAGGAGCACAGAGCCCAGCTGCGTCGTGGAGCACAGAACGAGGACTGCACCAGACAACACACTTCGCCAGAAGTGTGGAATATATACTACTATAGGTAATATATCCCACGCTAAAGAAACAGGTATAACACATATTATCGCATATTCTATCAAATGTATGAGAATGGCATATAAAAAATTATAATGAAACAAATTACAGAGTATCGTTTTCGGGAGGCGGAGCAATAATAAAATTATTTTTATTGTATTAATATTAATGATCATTAATAATTACTGAATAAATAAATATTTAATCCTCTCGAACTGTAATAAAAATCCATAACAAGAAAAATAAATCGACATTTTCGCATGACTTAAAGAAACAGAATATCATGTTTGTAAGGAAATATATCTTTTAGCGTTACCTCGCATAGACCTACTGGCCTATGCGAGGCCGGTACAAGTCACCTATCGGCTTAAACCACTGACCCAACCTAGTCAGGTCCAGGTCACATCCACTTAAGGAGTACGGCATCAAGCTAGACAGGTCTAACTCACACCCACCCACACCCACTTATGTATTTATCTAACCTATGACGTGCCCTGTGACTAGATTCCTTAGTAGAACATCTTGAAGTTAGACTGAACTGCTCACTGGCAGGGCAACCAGGGTGTTGGTGCTAGCTACAACCATGTCGGCATAGCTATCATAACATAGTTAACTTGTTATAACCTGGTACGTGTAACAAGTAATGGTTCAGCTTTCTCCTCTAAACATATACCTTTGTTACTTAAAACTCTAATTTTTAAAGAGGTGAACCGGTAAGCCAGCGGAAGGCCTCCGTCAGATGACCAAAAGCTTCCAATGGCGGGTCATCATATAACTAAGACCCGCGTCAATAAACACTTGTCCTGTTTGCTGACAAACCTCACCTTACCTAACCTAACCTAACCTATACCTTTGTTCCGGCAATATTTCTTATGTCTGCTAGAAAGAGTTTGAATAACAGCTGACGATGGATGCTGAAACTGTTTTTTAATTGTGACTAATGTACTGAATTTCCTCTCGTACTTCTCACTCCAGATTAGAGACCTGACCCTCAACTATTTTCCATAAAATATGGTTTATCTGTGTCCTCTCCGTTTCAGAGAGTATATTGTTAGCTTTGAGGTATTTTAAATATTTGATGGATCCTCTGCAGCCAGTAAACGACCTGTACAACATCTGACTCTAATGTCACCTACATTGAAACACACTGTTAAACACAGAGCAATGTTTTTTTGTGGAATGCGCTTGATCCAAGGAACCTGAACACCTCCCATTGGCCAGGCGCTACAGGACTAATACTGGCTTACCATTACACCTTCATCACACAAAGTCATCATAAACGGGATTTTTCTTGTGTTGAATGTCCTAATAATTCATCAGTATTTTTCTTATAGCCTTTATTGCTTACGTGTGTTCTAAACATTAGATTATCTGATATTTACACACTCCTTTGTTTTATTAAAGGGTCTGTCTGTATTAATGCTTCTTGAGTTTCTTGTGAGTTCCTCATTCTTCCAATATATAAGTACTTTCAATTGGCCACACTTTAACAAGTGTAGTTTTTTTTGTTTACGTTAAACCATTATTGATAGTTACAGTGTTTCTGTTCGGTCACAGACCGGTCCGCGGGGGCGTTGACCCCCGAAACACTCTCCAGGTATACTCCAGGTATACTCCAGGTATACCGCGGAGACTTCAGGATGATTTCATTACACTCTACCAAGGATAAGCTGTAGGTAAGACTTGCTTCTTTGTCTCCTATGGTAGTGACTGTAGCTGTGACAGTGACTGTAGCTGTGATAGTGAGTGTAGATGAGGTAGTGACTGTAACTGTTGTAGTGACTGTAGCTTAGGTAGTGAGTGTAGATGAGGTAGTGATTGTAGCTGTGGTAGTGAGTGTAGATGAGGTAGTGAGTGTAAATGAGGTTGCGACTGTAGCTGTGGTAGTGACTGTAGCTGTGACAGTGACTGCAGCTGTGGTAGTGCGTGTAGATGTATTGACTGTAGCTGTGGTAGTGAGTGTAGCTGTTGTAGTGACTGTAGCTTAGGTAGTGAGTGTAGATGTGGTAGTGAGTGTAGATGCGGTAGTGACTGTAGCTGTGGTAGGCAGTGGTTATAGGTGAGGTAATGAATTCGCGTGTGAGTGACTGTTGTTGTAGTAGCAGTTACAGCTATGATAGAGACTGTTATTGTGTTAGTAACTGTAACTGTGGTAGAGACTGTTATTGTGTTAGTAACTCTAACTATCGTAGAGACTGTTATTGTGTTAGTAACTGTAACTGTGGTAGTGACTGTTATTGTGTTAGTAACTGTAACTTTGATAGTGACTGTTATTGTGTTAGTAACTGTAACTGTGGTAGTGACTTTTATTGTGTTAGTAACTGTAACTTTAGTAGTGACTGTAAATGAATGGTTCAGAGAACCGACAAGTTATAAATTAGACACTTATGCTAATTGTGTTAGTTATAAATTAGACACTTATGCTTATTGTGTTAGTAACTGTAACAGTGTTAGTAACTGTAACTGTGGTAGAGACTGTTATTGTGTTAGTAACTGTAATTGTGGTAGTAAATGTTATTGTGTTTGTAACTGTGGTAGTGACTGTTATTGTGTTAGTAACTGTAACAGTTTTAGTAACTGTAACTGTGGTAGAGACTGTTATTGTGTTAGTAACTGTAACTGTGGTAGTGACTGTTATTGTGTTAGTAACTGTAACTGTGGTAGTGACTGTTATTGTGTTAGTAACTGTCACTGTGGTAGTGACTGTTATTGTGTTAGTAACTGTAACTGTTTTAGTGACTGTTGTGTTAGTAAATGTAACTGTGGTAGGGATTGTTATTGTGTTAGTAACTGTAACTGTGGTTGAGACTGTTATTGTGTTAGTAACTGTAACTGTGGTAGTGACTGTTATTGTGTAGTAACTGTAACTGTGGTAGTGACTGTTATTGTGCTAGTAACTGTAACTGTGGTAGTAACCGTTATTGTGTTAGTAACTGTAACGGTGTTAGTAACTGTAACTGTGGTAGTAACCGTTATTGTGTTAGTAACTGTAACAGTGTTAGTAACTGTAACTGTGGTAGTGACTGTTATTGTGTTAGTAACTGTAACAGTGTTAGTAACTGTGGTAGAGACTGTTATTGTGTTAGTAACTGTAACTGTGGTAGTGACTGTTATTGTGTAGTAACTGTAACTGTGGTAGTGACTGTTATTGTGTAGTAACTGTAACTGTGGTAGTGACTGTTATTGTGCTAGTAACTGTAACTGTGGTAGTAACCGTTATTGTGTTAGTAACTGTAACGGTGTTAGTAACTGTAACTGTGGTAGTAACCGTTATTGTGTTAGTAACTGTAACAGTGTTAGTAACTGTAACTGTGGTAGTGACTGTTATTGTGTTAGTAACTGTAACAGTGTTAGTAACTGTGGTAGAGACTGTTATTGTGTTAGTAACTGTAACTGTGGTAGTGACTGTTATTGTGTAGTAACTGTAACTGTGGTAGTGACTGTTATTGTGTTAGTAACTGTAACTGTGGTAGAGACTGTTATTGTGTAGTAACTGTAACTGTGGTAGTGACTGATATTGTGTTAGTAACTGTAACTGTGGTAATAACCGTTATTGTCTTAGTAACTGTAACAGTGTTAGTAACTGTAACTGTGGTAGTGACTCTTACTGTGGTAATGACTGCAGACAGGATAATGATTGTTGCTAAAGTCATGACTGTAACTGTTGTAGTAACTGTAACTGGAGTAGTGACATAGTAGCTGCAGCTATGGTAATAAATGCACCTGTGATAGTGACTGTAGCTCAAATAGTAACTGCAGTTGTTGCGGTGACTGTTCCTGCGATAGTGACTGTATCTGTTGTAGTAAATGTATCTATTGTAGTAACTGTAGCTAAAAAAAGTGACTAAGTTTGCTCTGACCGTATTTGTGGTAATAACTGTAGCTGTGTTAGTGACTGTTGGTGTGGTAGTACCTGTAGCTGTGGTTGTAACTGTAGCTGTAGGAATAGCCGTAGCTGTGGTAATAACTGTAGCTGTAGTAACGACTGGAATAATGACAGCAAAAAGTACCTGTATTACACAAGATGGTTATGACTGATGAATGCAAGTAGTCGTGGCTATGATTGCTGCAGTTGCTGACATAATGGCGGAGTGGCTGTCCAATAAGGTTAGAAACCACGGTACGGACGGGGATTGAACTCGCGGTTAGTTAGTCGTAAAACTCCAGACTGTGGTTTTCTCCAATCGTGTCATTACGATTTCTCGAGTCGATAAGGTTAGGTAAGGTTTGTCAGGAAACAAGACAAGCGTTTCTTGACGCCGGTCTAAGTCATATGATAACCCGCCACCGGAGGTTTTCGTCATCTGACCAAGGCTTTACGCTGGCTTACCGGTCCACCCCCTTTAAAAATTGTTATGATTATAATCATTACCGTCAGAGAAGGTTTTGATAACTTTATATGAGAGTGTTATGTATGAAAGGTGTAATAACTTTAGCTGTGGTTGTAGTTCTGTTTGTAGCTGTGGTTGTAGATGTGGTTGTAGCTGTGGTTGTACATGTGGTTGTAGCAGTGGTTGTAGATGTGGTTGTAGCTGTGGTTGTAGATGTGGTTGTAGCAGTGGTTGTAGCTGTGGTTGTAGCTGTGGTTGTAGCTGTGGTTGTAGTTCTGGTTGTAGCTGTGGTTGTAGCTGTGGTTGTAGTTCTGGTTGTAGATGTGGTTGTAGCTGTGGTTGTAGTTCTGGTTGTAGATGTGGTTGTAGCTGTGGTTGTAGCTGTGGTTGTAGCTGTGGTTGTAGCTGTGGTTGTAGCTGAGGTTGTAGCTGTGGTTGTAGCTGTGGTTGTAGATGAGGTTGCAGCTGTGGTTGTAGCTGTGGTTGTAGCTGAGGTTGTAGCTGTGGTTGTAGCTGTGGTTGTAGATGAGGTTGCAGCTGTGGTTGTAGCTGTGGTTGTAGCTGAGGTTGTAGCTGTGGTTGTAGCTGTGGTTGTAGATGAGGTTGCAGCTGTGGTTGTAGCTGTGGTTGTAGCTGAGGTAATAGCTGTGGATGTAATTGTGGTTGTATATGAGATTATAGCTGTGGTTGTAGCTGAGGTTGTAGCTGTGGTTGTAGCTGTGATTGTAGCAGTGATTGTAGATGAGGTTGTAGCTGTGGTTGTAGCTGTGGTTGTAGATGATATTGTAGCTGTGGTTGTAGCTGTGGTTGTTTCTGTGGTTGTAGCTGTGGTTGTAGCTGTGGTTGTAGATGAGGTTGTATATGTGGTTGTAGCTGTGGTTGTAGCTGTGGTTGTAGATGAGGTTGTAGCTGTGGTTGTTGCTGTGGTTGTAGCTGTGGTTGTAGCTGTGGTTGTAGATGAGGTTGTAGCTGTGGTTGTAGCTGTGGTTGTAGATGAGGTTGTAGATGAGGTTGTAGATGAGGTTGTAGATGAGGTTGTAGATGAGGTTGAAGCTGAGGTTGTAGCTGTGGTTGTAGCTGTGGTTGTAGCTGTGGTTGTAGCTCTGGTTGTAGCTGTGGTTGTAGTTCTGGTTGTAGCTGTGGTTGTATAAAGTTACAAACATAAACCAAGAGGCCTTGAGAGCGTTTTTGAAAATTCAATAATTCACTTAAGTCATTTAAACCTAAATAAAAATTTCGATCTTTTAGAAAATATTAAAATATTGTTTTTTTTTCTGCGAATTTAAAGTGAATTATTTTGGTAATCTTAAGTAATGTTAAGAAACAGAGAGAGTGGACTCAGTAAGAGAGAGAGAGTTAATATTATTATTCATAATTTTTTTAATTAGTACCTGAATAACTTTTGCAATATAATAAATCTAGGTGAACAAATTGTCACTGTTGCATCACCACCACTGTCACTGTTGCTTCACCACTACTGTCACTGTTGCATCACCACCAATGTCACTGCTGCATCACTATCACTGTCACTGTTGCATCACCACCACTGTCACTGTTGTATCATCACTCTCACTGTTGCATCACCACCACTTGGACTGTTGCATCACCACCACTGTCACTGTTACCTCACTAACACTGTCACTGTTGCATCACCAACACTGTCACTGTTGCATCACCAACACTGTCACTGTTGCATCAACACTGTCATTGTTGTATCATCACTGTCACTGTTGCATCACCACTACTGTCACTGTTGCTTTACCACCACTGTGACTGTTGCATCACCACCATTGTGACTGTTGCATCACCACCATTGTCACTTTTGCATCGCCACCATTGTCACTGTTGCATCACCGCCACTGTCACTGTTGCATCACCCCCACTGTCACTTTTGCATCACCACCAATGTCACATTTGCATCACCACCACTGTCACTGTTGCAGCACCACCACTGTCACTGTTGCAGCACCGCCACTGTCACTGTTGCATCACCACCCCTGTCACTGCTGCAGCACCACCACTCACTGTTTCATCACCACTGTCATTGTTGCATCACTTATTGCTACATCACAGCTGTCACTGTTGCATCACTACCATTTTCACTTGTGCATCAAAAGTTTCACTGGTGCATCACCACTATCACTGTTGAATCACTATTGCCACAGGTGCAACAATACCACCGTCGTAGTTGCATTATCACCACTGTCACTGCTGTGTCACCAACACTGACACTGTTCCATCATCACTACTGTCACTGTTCCATCACTACTACTGTTGAATTACCACCTCTGTCACTCTTGCATCACTATTGGGACTGTTTCATCACCACTGTCACTGTATTATTTACACAATTTTGTCACTGTCAAAGTTGCATTACCACCCTCACTGTTGCATCACCACCACACCACTAACTCTTGCATCACTAGCACTGTCACTGTTGCATCACTAGCAATATCACTGTTGCATTATTACTATTGCATTATTACAGTTGCCATCACCATTGTGCCATCACCACTGTGATGTTGCAACATTGACATCACTGCCACTCTTGCACCATCAATGTCACTGTTACATTACCTCAACTGTCAATATTATATCACCACTGTTACTGTTACATCACTATTGTGACTGTTGCATCACCACCACAGTCACTGTTGTATCACAAACATTGTCACTGTTGCATCACCAGCATTGTCACTGTTCTATCACCACTATAGTCACTGTTCCATCACCCCATTGTCACTGTTCCATCACCCCATTGTCACTGTTACATTACCACCACTGTCACTATTGCATCACTATTGTGACTGCTGCATCACTACCACTGTCACTGTTACATCACTATTGTGACTGCTGCATCACTAACACTGTCACTGTTGCATCATCACTGTCACTGTTACATCACTGTCACTGTTGCATCACTACCACAGTTACTGTTCCATCACCAATGTCATTGTTCAATCACCACTGTCATTGTTCTATAACCACTATCACTGTTCTATCACCACTGCCATTGTTCTATCATTGTCAGTATTGCGTGACTGTCACTGCTGCATCACTGTCACTGTTACATCACTACCACTGTTGCATCACTGTCACTGTTGCATTACCCCTACTGTCACTAATGCATCATCACTCCTGTCACTGTTACATCACCACATATATTACCATTGCATCTCCATCTATGTCACTGTTGCATCATCACCACTGTAAATATCTCGTCACCACCACTGTTACTGCTGCTTCGCTGTTACTGGTGCTTTACCACCACTATCACTACTGTCACTGCAGCTTCACCACTGTCACTGCTGCATTACCATCACTATTACCACTACTGTCACCACTGCATCACTACTGTTACAACTACTGTCACCACTGCATCACTACTGTCACCACTTCACTACCGTCACCACTGCGTCATCACTATTACCACTGTCATCACTGCATCATCACCACTACTGTCACCACTGCATTATCACCACTACTGTCACACCTGCATAACCACTACTGTCACCCCTGCGTCACCACTACTGTCACCACTGCATCACCACTACTGTCACCACTGCATCACCACTACTGTCACCACTGCATCACCACTACTGTCACCACTGCATCACTTGCCTGAAACTTAAAGCTAAACAATCTACATCAGTTCGGTGTTTGTTTATCAACATACAAAGTATCAGCTCCAATTATGAAATGCGGGAATACAAGAAATAATATTAACTTATTTACGATGGCATCACGGCTCGTGTTTACCATTAATTTACTATAACTATATTTACTTTACTCTCAGTTAACACTAATATTTAGATAATTTAAAGTGTGGAAGCTTATACGAATTGTGAGGTAATAATGTTGACGAGGCTGGCGTCAGTGTGTGCAACAGGTGGGTGGCTGCATCAGGCTGCTGACACCCTTGCTACCCCTGCTGCTGACACCCTTGCTACCCCTGCTGCTGACACCCTTGCTACCCCTGCTGCTGACACCCTTGCTACTCCTTCTGCTGACACCCTTGCTACTCCTGCTGCTGACATCCTTGCTACCCCTGCTGCTGACATCCTTGCTACCCCTGCTGCTGACACCCTTGCTACCCCTGCTGCTGACACCCTTGCTACCCCTGCTGCTGAAATCCTTGCTACCCCTGCTGCTGACATCCTTGCTACCCCTGCTGCTGACACCCTTGCTACCCCTGCTGCTGACATCCTTGCTACCCCTGCTGCTGACACCCTTGCTACCCCTGCTGCTGACATCCTTGCTACCCCTGCTGCTGACATCCTTGCTACCCCTGCTGCTGACATCCTTGCTACTCCTGCTGCTGGCACCCTTGCTACCCCTGCTGCTGGCACCCTTGCTACCCCTGCTGCTGACAACCTTGCTACCCCTGCTGCTGGCACCCATGCTACCCCTGCTGCTGACACCCTTGCTACCCCTGCTGCTGGCACCCATGCTACCCCTGCTGCTGACACCCTTGCTACCCCTACTGCTGACACCCTTGCTACCCCTACTGCTGACACCCTTGCTACCCCTGCTGCTGACACCCTTGCTACCCCTGCTGCTGGCACCCTTGCTACCCCTGCTGCTGGCACCCTTGCTAACCCTGCTGCTGGCACCCTTGGTAACCCTGCTGCTGGCACCCTTGCTACCCCTGCTGCTGAGACCCTTGCTACCCCTACTGACCACCCCAGACTATCTTTTGCACATCAGTGGTATACAATATATACTACAAATAAAGATATCCAGGTGTTGTACAGGTATCTTTCAACACCTGCGACTATGTTGTTGGTTAACTGGGCACCGAGGTTGTCTATTACTCAAACGGTCATTAAGACTGCATTTCACCTATTAATTACAAGTCAAGAATACTTAAATTAAATTGGTAATACGAAGGGAGGCACTGGTCAGAGAAATAGCAAACATCAAACTTAAGCTAAAGGAATCTTACAGGAGACAAGAAACGCGGGAAGAACTAAAAGTCATAAATGAAATTGAAAGAAACTCAAAATGTTTCTTTTCTTATGCCAAATCTAAGTCGAGAACAACATTCAGTATTGGGCCCCTACTTAGACGAGATGGGTTCTACACAGATGACAGCAAGGAAATGAGTGGGCTACGTCCCAATATGACTCAGTTTTTAGTGAGCCGCTAACCAGACTAAGAGACGAGGACCTAAATAATTTTCTTTTTGATCGAGACTCAGAATTTGGTAGATGCAAACATATCTGATATTATCCTAACATCACATGACTTCGAAAAGGCAATAAATGACATACCCATGCACTCTGCCCCAGACCCAGACTCGTGGAACTCCGTGTTCATCAAGAACTGCAAGAAGCCCCTATCATGTGCTTTTAACATTCTATGGAGAGGGAGCATGGACACAGGGGTCATCCCACGGCTGCTAAAAACGACATAGCCCCACTCCACAAAGGGGGCAGTAAAACAAAAGAAAAGAACTACAGACCGATACCGCTAATATTCCATGTCATAAAAATTTTTGGAAGGGTTCTAAGATCGCCACTCATTTAGATACCCATCAGTTACACAATCCAGGGCAACACGGGTTTAGAGCAGGTCGCTCCTGTCTGTCCCAACTACTGAACCACTATGAGAAGGTCCTGGATGCTCTAAAAGACAAACAAAACACAGATGTAGTATACACCATGTAGTATACACCATGTAGTATACTCCATGTAGTATACACCATGTAGTATTACACCATGTAGTATTACACCATGTAGTATTACACCATGTAGTATTACACCATGGTCACACTTTGACAAGTGTGACCATTGTGTAATAGCACACATAATGTGTGATAAAGGAATAACAGGAAAAGTTGGTAGATGGATCTATAATTTTCTAACAAATAGAAAAAAAATAATAATAGTTAAGAGAGTAAATCTGAGGCGACTACTGTGAAAAGCTGTTCCACAAGGCACAGTACTTGCCCCCATCCTGTTCCTCATCTGAGATAGAGATAGGCAGGGATGCAAGCCACAGTACCGTGTCTTCCTTTGCAGATGACACCCGAATTAGCATGACAGTGTCCTCCATTGAAGACAGCACCTTTCAAGGCAGGTGAAATTGCTTACCTGGAAAATTTACAGAGAACCTTCACGTCATACATAAATACGATAAAATACCTAAATTACTGGGAACGGTTGACTTTCCTTGACCTGTACTCCCTGGAACGAAGGCGGGAGAGATACATGATTATATACACTTGGAAAATCCTAGAGGAATCAGTACCAAATTTGATCGCGAAAATCACTCCCTATGAAAACAAAATACTCGGCAGATGATGCAACATCCCCCCAATGAAAAGCAGGGGCGCCACTAGCGCGATTAGAGACAACACAATAAGTGTCAAGGGCCCAAGACTGTTCAACTGCTTCCCAGCATACGTAAGGGGGATTACTAATAGATCCCTGGCTGTGTTCAAGAAGGGTCTAGACACGCACCTAAAGTCAGTACCTGATTAGCCGGGCTGTGGTTCATTCGTCGGTTTACGTGCGGCCAATAGTAACAGCTTGGTTGATCAGGCCCTGATCCACCATGAGGCCTGGCCACAGACCGGGCCGCGGAAGCGTTGACCCCCGAAGCCCTCTCCAGGTATACTCCAGGTGTAAAGCATTGGTATTGAATGTTGCAACAAGGAGAATACTTTAGGCAGTGGAGATGTCGTGTCTGAGGGCAATGTGTGGTGAGAATATAATGCAGAAATACATCATATCATAGTCAACTCTGCTGACTATGATATGATGTATCTGTGAGAGGGGGGTGGTGTCAGGGATGCTATGGGTGGGCACTGGTAACCTCTCCTCTGGCAGTGGCTGGAGAGGTCAGTACCCTCAGCAGTAGCTGTCAGGAAGGAAGCTGGTCAGTTAAGCTGTAACAGTCAGCTGTAGTTGTCAGAAGGGAGGCTAAGTTTAGCTGTATATGTTAGTAAGAAGGTTGGTACCGTTAGCCCAGCCCTATCTATGGCATATTACCACCACCCCAGGATGCTACCCATAACAGGTACACCCAGGTACCTAGTAACTATGTGAACAGGGGCAACACATGTAAGGAAACATGCCCAACGTTCCACCCATGCCGGGGATCGAACCATGGACACTCAGTGAGCTGAGTGCGTTGCCAGCTGAGCCACGGGACCCCTAAAGGTAACGATATCCAAAATAGTCACAAAAAAGATACCTTCTTGAAGTGAGAGAGGGATAGAGAGCGTCTCAGCTCTTTAGCTGGGTGAGCTCTATCATACCTATTCTTAAAACTATGTATGGATTCTGCCTCTCCCACTTCTATCTAGGTCGTTTCACTTCCTGACTATCCCAGGGCGAAATAGGTATTACACATGTACAACACTTTAGCTTATTTATTGCTGAAACGTTTCGCCAACACGATAGGCTTCCTGAATCAAATACAGACGATAATAAATATGGAGACAGCAATAGTGATGTGGACTGATCATGTTATCTTATCCTCTCCGCTGCTCCTGCTGTTTATTCTTTTCTGTATGTGTACTGAAGAAGGCTACCGTGTAGACAAAACGTATTGTATCCCATTTTTATTATTAAAGATGTGGGTTCCTAACATCACTATAACTTATCTGTGCTTTTACTTTTCATCTGTGATCTCGAGCACCTAAGACCAGTCTCTCAGAGACTCCTTGTCCAGTCTGTCAATTCCTCTCGGAATTTTGTACCTCATAATTATGTCACATGTGGTCCTGCTGTCTTCTAGAGTCGTCAGGCTTGACTCCTCTAGCCTCTCCTCATAGTTTATACCCCTCAGCTCTGAGACTAGTATTTTTTCTAGTTTTTGTTTTTTAATGCATTACCAGATGTAGGTTCCGTTCTGGAGCTGCATACTCCAAGATGGGCCTGACGTATACCGTGTATAAGGTCGTAAATGTTGAAGTTATTGAAACTTTCTCTAAATCTGCAAGTCTCATGTTTGCTGCAGAGCTTATTCGATTGATGTGTACCTTAGGGAAAATGTTCGGAACTATGCATACCCCGACATCCTTCTCTTTCAGGGAAGTTTGCAGCCTTTGTCCACCAAGTCTGTATACTGTTTCCAGACGACTTTGTCCTTTTCTAATTTTCTTTGCATTTGTTGGGGCTAAATTTAATTAGCCCCTTATCAGATTACTCATGCAGATCCATTTGTAGTTTTGCGTGTTCTACTGCTGTCGGTATTATGCTCCTTACTTGCACATCTGCTAACAGGGATACCTTTGCTTGATTGTCTGTTATGTTGTCTACGTACACAAGGAACCGTACTGGTCCATGCACTGACCCTTGTGGAACCGCACTTGTCACACACGCCTATTCCTACACAGTCTTCCTGAGAATAACTCGTTGCATCGTTCCCTTTAAGTATTCCTTGATCAACTGCAGTGCTTTCCTTGTAATTCCTACCTGTTCTCCTAGCTTGTGTGCCAGTCTCTTGTGGGATACTGTGTGGAACGCCTTCTTGCAAGCCAAAAATATAGTCTACCCATCCCTCTCTCTCCTGCCTAACGTTCGTTACTTTATCATAGAACTCCAGCAGATTTGTGAGACAGAATTTACCATCTGGATTTTATTTAATAATCTCCTTCTTTCTAGGAGTTCCACTATTCTCTTGATCGTCTTCTCAAACTTACGTCCCATGCATGTTAGTGAACTGCCACCTGTCTATCCAGTTATTTAGTTATTGAGACTGCATTTGCTCTTTTCCAGACCTGTGGCCGCTGCTCTTTTTCTATCAATTTGTTAAATATCGCTGCAAGAGGAGCTAGCAACGGCTGTAAATATGCAAGTGGGATACACAACACTAGTCTGAATGCAGATGGTCGCTAAAAACGGTATTAAATGTGCAAGTGGATGCTCAGCAATAGAAGAATATGCAAGTGGGTGATCAGCAACAGCAGCATGTGTGCAAGTGTCACTGTATGAGCAACTAGGTGTCAACAACGACAGTTTGCAAACTGGTGCTAGCAACGGCAGTATGCGTGCAACTGGGTTCTACCAGTTCTACGCGTGCTAGCAATAAATGAGTATTAGTAACAGCAGTAAGTGTGCAAGTGCGTGCTAGCAACTTCAGTGGAAGTGCAATTGGGTGATTGAGAGTATGTGTGTAGGTGGGCGATAACAGTCTAGTTGCACTTGGGTGATAACAACGGCAGAATATGAAAATATGGTTGATAGCAACGGCAGTATGTGTGCAAGTGGGTGCTAGAGGGGCAATATGTGTGCAAGTGGGTGCTAAGCAACGACAGTATGTGTGCAAGTGGGTGCTAGCAGTGGCAGTATGTGTGCAAGTGGGTGCTAGCAACGGCAGTAGGTATGCAAGTGGGTGCTAGCAACGGCAGTATGTGTGCAAGTGAGTGCTAGTAGCGGCAGTAAATGTGCAAGTGGATGCTGAGTGACGACATAATGTGTGCAAGGGGTGCTAGCAGCGGCAGTATGTGCAAGTGGGTGCTAGCAGCGGCAGTATGTGTGCAAGTGAGTGCTAGCAGCGACAGTATGTGTGCAAATGGGTGCTAGCAGCGGCAGTATGTGTGCAAGTGGGTGCTAGCAGCGACAGTATGTATGCAAATGGGTGCTAGCAGCGGCAGTATATGTGCAAGTGGGTGCTGAGCAACGACAGTATGTGTGCAAGTGGGTGCTTGCAGCGACAGTATGTGTGCAAATGGGTGCTAGCAGCGGCAGTATGTGTGCAAATGGGTGCTAGCAGCGACAGTATGTGTGCAAATGGGTGCTAGCAGCGGCAGTATGTGTGCAAATGGGTGCTAGCAGCGGAAGTAAGCGTGCAAGTGGGTGCTAGCAACGGCAGAATATGTGCAAGTGGGTGCTAGCAGCGGCAGTATGTGTGCAAGTGGGTGCTAGCAGTGGCAGTATGTGTGCAAGTGGGTGCTAGCAACGGCAGTAGGTATGCAAGTGGGTGCTAGCAACGGCAGTATGTGTGCAAGTGGGTGCTGAGCAACGGGCCTGGGCTATTGATCTGCAATGATCTGTGCCTCCCTCCCCGGCCATCAGCAAGCCACTCTGATGGTCCTAAGTCTCGTGCTGACCACTAGTATACTCAATGTACACAGCTGTAGGTGCTTCCTCATTGTACACTGATGCAGTCTTCATCATGTTACATTTGTGCAGCCATTATACTGTACAATTGTGTAGTGTGCACCTTCGCGGTAGTACAGTGATGCAGTATACTGCAGTAACGCGTTGATGATGTGAACTGCAGCGGAATACTGATGCACTGTTACTGATGCAGTATATTGCTGAAGTATACTGTTGAACTAACACTGATGCTGTATACTGGTTCACTACACTGCTGCAGTGCACATTTGTACTGCACTGATGCAGTGTTACTGATACAGTTCTCTGACACAGTACACTGATACAGTAGACTGATAGAGTACATTAATGCAAAAACACTGCTTCAGTACACTGTTGAAATACACTGAAGTACAATGGTACAATTCACTAAGGTATTTCACTCCAGTTGTTCACTGAAGCAGTACACTGATGCAGTAAAATGGTGAAAGTACAAGAGTACACTGAAGCACTAATACTGCTCCAGTACACTGCTGCAGCACACATCCGTAGTACCTTGATGCAGTTCAGTGATGCAATATAAAGATTCACTTACACTGGTGCAGTACACTGCTCCACCAGTACACTGACGCAGTATAGTGAGAGTACACTGACGCAGTATAGTGAGAGTACACTGACGCAGTATAGTGAGAGTACACTGACGCAGTATAGTGACACAGTACACTGACGAAGTATAGTGACAGTACACTGATGCAGTATAGTGACAGTACACTGATGCAGTATAGTGACACAGTACACTGACTCAGTATAGTGACAGTTCACTGACGCAGTATAGTGACACAGTACACTGATGCAGTACACCAATGAAATACACTTGTGGTTATTAACAGTGGTGGTGGTTATGGTTTAATAATTATAATAAAAAATAGCCAATTTACAGCTCGGACAATAAAAGGAGTAATTACAAATTATCCTTTCTCATCAAGTAACTTCTAGAGAATATTCAAAGGACATTAAATAGAATATCCTCACTGCAAGTAGAAAATATTTAAAAGCTGCTATAGTGTAGTGCCTCAATGTACTGGTGCAATGTAGAGTATCAGTTTATTGGTGCAGTGTAGTGCATCAGTGTACTGGTGCAGTGTATCCCCCGTCATGTTGGGACTGAACCTCCCCTCACAGCATTTCTTTATTTTATTGATATCCTGAAGAAACCTTTCACTATGCTTGTCACAACTAACACAATGATTTGTTGAAAAGAAGTCCACGTTTGAATGAAGTGCATTTTCTTAGACATATAGCAACCTTGTGCTTTATAGGCGTCTGTCATATATTGGAATAACATCTTAGGAAGTTGCGGACACTCTGTCTGAGAGCCGCCGGTGCAGCAGCTCCACCAGCCTCACTCTTGAGAGGAACATTTGGTCAAACAACAGTTTCGTATTTGCGTCCCGACAAATACTCGGCCCTTAAGTTTTGCATCAGTCAAACCTCATCTAAATTTTTCCTTAAGTTAAAGAAATCCTGCAACTTCACCGCCCACAGGCTTTACAAAGTTTTTCATCAGGTCTAACTTTATAAACAATGGCGGATGGAATATCTTTTGAGGATATGTCGATGCCATATATGTTGAATTTTCCTGGAATAGGGTCTTTTCTTGCCGGCTTTTCTTTGATTCTGTTGTGGGTAGCCACAAGGCGCATGATGTTTTGTGTAACCTAGATGGAGACCAGGTATTAACCTTATCACTTATCCAGGGTATCCCCCACATGTATTCCATTTGTGGTCTTTGTATTTTGTTAATCTGGGTAGTATTTCCTTGCTTGACTCGCAATGCATTTGCCATTGACACAAATGCTTTTTTCCTTCGCTTCATGAAGGAGCGATGCTTCCAAACTGATCTTTCTCGTATTAGTGAATAATCTCAGTTTGTCAAAATGGTGTTCATAGCCCAGTTCTTGCATAATACCATTCACAACAGTACACAAACACCATTCTCCGTCTGATAGAATGCCACTAAACTATTATGGCTTTCAAACAGTACTGCCTCCTGCTCTGGTGTTAAGCTCCCTGACAGTCATTTAACTCTTGTAGAGTGATTAAGCGACGTTGTTTCAAAGTCTCAGATTCTGTTAGTTCATAATGATTAGTATTATCACTTCACTATCACGGTGAGTGTCACAAGCAACAAGAGGAACAGGTATAGCAGTGTCCTGACTATGTGGCTGACTCAGTCTGGAAATGTTAATTGTTCTTGCTTCTCTTCGAAAACCTCATTAACCATGCAGGAGTAACAGTCATTTCGGTGATTATTCGGTTCTCGCCACACTGAGAATGGCACTGATGTAGGTTTCCAATTTAAGCAGTGTGAGTCCAGAGGTTCCAAGATAACTGGAGTCCCCACTTATCTTGCAGCCGAAGTAATGCTTCTATGCTATCTTGACAAGAAATGGAATTAGTAATAATAGTATTATTACCGACAAAATGTTGTGCAGATGGACACAGCTGCAACTATTGTGACATTTTGGCTACGTTTCGTTATCCAAGAGCGAAACGCTGGGATAATGAAACGTCACATTAGTTGCATCTGTGTCTATTTACCTAACACGATATTGAAGCCTTCTCGTTGATCACGTGGTGTATACTTGACAAAACATAAGAAAAGCTGACTGTTCTGTTCAAGCTTCCTCATGTTAATATAAAACTGAAATCGAATGTAAATAGGATTATTGTGGCAGATAAATGCAATTTAAGGAAAATAAAACGCAATGTATACCATAAATAACAATACTAATACCTAATTTTCGACCGATACCGATTATTTTCCTATAATTTTTATTTTTAAACTTATAACTAGAGTAGTGTTCAAATTAACTGTGACAAGAGTAAATTTTATGATTATCTCCTAATATGTCTTAGTCTCAAGCTTAAGTTATGTAGTTTGGGTACTTTTCTTTTCAGAAGAGTTTTCTACTGACTTCTGGCAACCATCCAGCTGTGGTGTTACCATCCGACTTTCGTCAGTGCTACAACAGCTGTTGTTCTGTAAGGGCATTCCTGCAAGCGTGCTCCGTGAGTGAATGTGGTTTCCCCAAATTCTCTACTTCAATTCTTGATTTCTGCTGAAATTCATGATGGATGTTACACCTAGGAAGTGTACAAGTATTATAGCTTTTAGAAAACTTCCGAATTTGAGTATCAGACATATCACTGAAAATTTGAGCCTGACAAAGTCAACTGTTGGTCGGACTCTGAAGAGAGTTGACGACACTGGTGACTGCGAAGCGCTGCATCAAGATAATGTGGAAGAAAACGCCAGCCAGCACCTCACGATGATAAGGTTATGATAAGAAATAGTCTGAAGGATTAAAAGAAAAACAGCAATGATCTAGAGAGATTTGGCTTCAGATGGCGTAAATGTTGATTCTTCAACTGTTCGACGAAGGCTTCTTGAAATTGGCAGACTTGTTATTGTTGAGGGGACGATGACCACTGAGAAATACAAGGCAATCCTGGCAGCTTTTTTGCTTCCCATTGTGAATAGAGACTTTCCTGATGGAGAAGGTATTTTCCAGCAGGATCTTTCTCCATGCCACACTTCCAGAAAAATGCCGACATTGTTCGAAGAGAGTGGGCTAAACGTTCTAAATTGGCCCGGAAACTCTCCTAACCTCAACCTAACTCATTATCAATGGGCAATAACGAAACGCAGGATCGGAGAAGAGAGCTGTTCAACTGTGGAGAAGCTAATTACTGTTATTATTAGGACCTGGTACCACGACGAACAACTTGCCCAAATATATTCAACATTCATTTCTATGTCAAAGCGTGAAGCAATGCTTATGATAGCAAAAGTTAATCATATCTCTTACTACATCAATTATCCGCCATATCATTGCCGTGTATTTTTCAAATAAGCATTAATTTTCCACATAAATGTCTTATTTCATCACCGTCCCAATTAATAAGCACACTACTGTATGTTCAATGTATTTGGGAATGCTTATTGCTTACGAGTTTCTGAATCTTTGTACATATTTTTGAACAAAGATTACATATGCAGTGCATATATAATATAACTTCCAGTTACATTAAACATGAAACTAAATTATATTGCACTCTTAGTACTGTTAATTTAAAGTTTTATACTGAAAGCTGCGGAAAAGTACAACAAAATACTGAAAATTCAAAATAAAAAATTATAGTTCAGAACTTGAGCAGAATTTTATTATGCAGTTTTATTATGCAGCTTAATGCTTTTTAAACTTTGATGAAAAGAAATAATAATAAAAAGAACTTAATTTATTCCAACACAATAAAAATAATGGGTCATCAAAATCATTAAAAGCTGTTGCAGCCACCAGGAGGCCCTTGTCAATTTTCATTACCAATAAAATAACATTAAAATATCTTAAATTAAAAATATAATCATAACTCTAAAAAATTCTCAAATTTAAGTCGACAAACATAAATTTCTCCCCATTTTCGAAAATTAATCTCCTCTTATGAGGAGAGTTGATATTCCCTCTAATGCTGAAGGATTTTTCACTCTATTCAGGAGACGGCTGAGTGAACTCAGATATATACTGGCTACGAATGACATAGATGGACGAACTATCAAATTTTCTTACCACAACTCAAAGTGGATTTAATTCTTTGGGCAGGAACACCACTGTCATTTATTTTACTATTTCTGTTTTTATGTTTGTGATATCACGTATACGCGTCTGTTTACAGTTTGGTTACAGTTTGTTTACAGTTTGTTTACAGTTTGTTTACAGTTTGTTTACAGTTTGTTTACAGTTTGGTTACAGTTTCTTCACATAACATTTATCAAAATGAGACGCATCTGAACTTTGTGTCAGACTTAATGCTGCTTGATGCTCTTAACAGACTAACTACATTCTTTAAGTTCTTGAACTGCTGAAACCTCTCCTTAGTTTTTTTCAGGTCATTTTCAATATTGACTCATCCGATATAAGATGTGATAAGCATTGTGTTGTGATCAGTTGTGTAAATCTCTGAACTATTTTACGCTGACACCTGGAAATGTGGTAGTGTGTTACCCAATGTTGTGAATCATGTTGTGAATCATGTTGTGAATCATGTTGTCAATCATGCTGTGAATCATGCTGTGAATCATGTTGTCAATCATGCTTTGAATCATGCTGTGAATAATGCTGTGAATCATGCTGTGAATCATGTTGTGAATTATGCTGTGAATCATGTTGTGAATCATGCTGTGAATCATGGATCACTCGAAGTTTTGTTGATGAAATGTTTCAGATATTGATGTTGACAGTGTTTCTGAGACCTGACAGTTTCTTTCACTTTATATGTATAGTTCTTTTGTGAAATATTTACAGCAAATATAGCTTTGCAATAATATTCTATTTCCATCAAATGTTGGTACGTGTGTTATCTAAGCAATACATTGCTATTTTTTATGTTCACATATGCGATCCAGCTGGAAGATGCATTCTGAATGAGCATGTCCTTTGGTAATTTATTTTGTCTTGAAGAACCTCTAGTTTACTGCAGGTTAGAGGAGAGTGACTGAAGTAGGTCACAGTGATGTCTCTTATTTTACTCTGCTCCATAATACATTCATGGATAGTAATTTGAAGTATAGGTAGAAAACATGGCATACTGTTGTATCCTGCCCCATCAATCCCTTTGACAATATTGGCACCATTATCCTTTGTTATCAAATGAATTTTGAAAACTGGTTTGTTAAATTCATGTTTTTCTTAAATAATCTTCGTGATTCGCAATGCTGCGTGGTATCCAAAAAATGGCATTGCTGAGTCACATGCGGCAATGTGTTTTGTATTTACCTTTATTTACATATATGGGGTTGCAGAGGTTCAATCTCAGTTGCCATTTACCTGATAACCTTTCCCAAGTCCCGTGTGCCTTGTCATGCATGCTTTGAAATTATGCATGGAGTTGCCTCAGCCAAATCTTTGTCAAGGTCATTGACTTCCTGATCACCCTGAGAACGAAGAAGTACTTCCTGACATCCTTCTGGCTCATTTGTGACTTTAACTTCAAGCTATTCATTGTGTATCTGTTTCTTTGTTCTCAAATAATCAATCGCTGTCTCCCTTATCAATTCTTGCCATCATTTTGTATGCTGCTTTCATGTCTTCCCTTGTTCAACTGTCCTCTGTTACAAGGTTATGTTTGTTTAGCCTGTGACTTTAGAACCAGTCTCATGGTCGCTTGGTGGACGGGGGTTCGGTTTTGGCGCTCTGTACTCCAAGATGGTCCTGCCGAATGCTGCTTGGATGTTCTTGAGTGACTTTGTCAAGATTCCTGAAGGCTACTCTTAGATATGCCATGGAAGCAGTGGCTGCAAACGTTATTTGGCTGATGTTGGCCTCCAGCAATATTTTTGGCACTATGTTCACCCTTAGGTTATTCTCTCTGAGTGAGGCCTGCAGTATCTATGTCCAGAGTCTGCGCTCTGTGTCTGGTCTTCTTGTCCCTTCTCCAATCTTCATAAATGCATTTGCTGAGGTTGAGTTCAAGTATCTAGTTATCTGACCAATGTTGCAGTTTATCTAGATCTGTTTGTAGCCTTTTCATGTCCTCACTGTTTTTATCCTCCTCTTCAGTTTTACATTGTCAGCAAACAAAGATACATGTGACTCAATCCCATCTGGTATGTCATTCACATATTTCAGAAAGAGTACTGGTCCTAATACCAGTCCTTGCAGAATCCCGCTTCTTACGCTTCCCTATTTTGGCATCTCTTCCCTGACACTTGCTTTATATTTTTTTCCGCTGAGGCACTTCTTGATCCACCAGATTATGTTCTGCCTGCTCATAAAGTTTTTGCCCTAGTACATTATGAGGTACATAATCATATGCCTAATTGCAGCCCAAAAATATGCCAGCTACCTCTCCCTCTCTCTCCTGTCTTACTTCTGTCACTAACATAGAACTCCAACAAGTTAGAAAGACAAGATTTGGCATATCGAAACCCGTGCTAATTACTGCTTATGAAATCACTTCCTTCCAAGTGTTACTGTACCACTCTTCTTGTTGTACATGAATGGTATACAATACCGACAATACCCTCGTCTGCTACCCGTCCGTTTCCAGTATACAAGCGCCAGCCTACTTGCCTGTGCTCCAGATTTTTCACGACTACGGTGTTCTTCACACCAACTCCAAGGCTGAGGGACTCATTACCTCATCTTTTGTATATAGTTCTTCTGCCTTCCAATTATGTCCTAGAATATGTATTGATAAAGCCACTGGATGGCGAAACGTCTACAATAAAGATACCCAGATGTTGCATATGTGTCTAATTTTCACTCTTCTAGTTCTTTATTAATTTACATGGCAGGCAGGTGATAGAGAAGAACTTTATTACCTGGTAAGTGGTACTGACCTTTTGTTCAACACTCACTGTCTGTCTCCTTTCTTAAATACTGTGACAACAGTGGCTGTTTTTCAGATTTCTGGTAATTGTCCAGTGTCCATAGACTTATTGTAGATCCTAGCTAGGGTGTAGACAGATTCTGCTCTCTCTCTCTCATAGACTTCATTGTGATACCTTCTCAGGGCCCATTTCCTTTGATATATCCAGCACACTCATAAGCTTGTCTTTACATTTTTTCCCCTGCTGTGCACAATACAAGGTGCTGTCAAAAAGTTCCTGGACTGCCGCTAAGAAAAACTCAACCAGGGAGCACTTCCAGAATATTTCCAGGGAAGTACTCTGGAAGTACTCTTCTTGGGACGCTGTACACTGATCCCAGTGCCCCTGACACTTCTGGTGACATTTCTGGAACTACAGGCGACTAGCACGACCTGCGATTCTGCTTGAATTTCCACTTCTCTACAGGGTGCTAGATCTGGGGAGTAAGGAGAGTGGAAGAACAGCTGCCATTTGATTTTGTCCTGAAAACGATGGTCTGTCTAGCCTTTAGTCGGCAAAAGGGAAGCAAATTTTGAAGAAACTAGCCTCATATTTAAAAAAACTTCGACATGACCCAAATGAAATTCTGAATGGCCTTGCAATGTCCGGGATGTGCTGGCGATGTTCTTCGTTATTAGTTGAATAGCGTTCCTTACTTCCGTGATGGCGTCTGTTTTTTTTTATATCGATGGACAAACAGAGCGTTTATCATCCTCAACTAATTCTCGGATGCTTTACATCGAAGAACTCATTCCAAACACTGTGTTCGACAATTCCTTCGTTGGAAAATGCTTGCTTAAGCATTTTGTGAGTTTCACCAGCCGTTTTACCGAGCTTGAAATAGAATTTCACACGCACACGCACACACACACACACACACACACACACACACACACACACACATACACACACACACACACACACACACAACACACACACACACACACACACACACACACACACACACACACACACACACACTGTTCTTTCTTTTAAAGATTTCATGTTCTGACACCAGAAAATCTTAATATCGCATTGGCAACACGACAACATTACATCGCCACATTACATCACAAAGTGCTCTATGCAGTGGGATCTACGCTGCCGTCACCAAACTTTGAGTTGGGGAACTTGACAGCACATATTACATGTTTACCAGTGCCCGGCGTTGTTCCCTTTGCTCTAGACTCTCTAGTGTTGCAAGTTTCCACTGAGAACAGTTCTTCAAATCGTCTGATCAACACTTCACAGACTTCTATTGCGTTACTCGCCAGCTCTTCTCCTCCTTTGTGTTAAATTACGTAATAACATAAGAATGGAGGAACACTGCAGAAGGAATTATCAAAACCACCCCTACCAAAAGCTACCCAAGAATTTACTCACGTAACCACGACACCAATCAAACCCAGCCCCTCCCACTCATATATTTGTCCAATCTTTTACTGTGGCCTGGAGGCTATAGCTCTCTCTTCACACGACGAGTGTCCGGGTTCAATTCATGGCGAGGATAGAAACATTGGGCGTGTTTCATTACACCGGTTGTCTATGTTCCCCATCAGTAAAATGGGTACCTGGGTGTTATTCGACTGGTGTGGGTCGCATCCTGGGACAAAACTGACCTAATTTGCCCGAAATGGTCTATATAGTAGTATGTCATTGATGTCAGCTAGGCCTGTATACCTTGTACATGTACTTGTAGAAATAAAGACATAAGACATTATTATATGATTATTATTATTAATGTGGCTTTGAGGTAGTTTTGGTTGTCTCGGGTTTGGCTTCTATGTAATTCTCAGATTGCTGTTCAGCATCTTTCTTCACCCTTTCTTCATCTTTGTCTTTTCTTTTCTGCATCTTTGATTGAACCAAGTTTTTTTTTTTATTTAGATTGCCCAGTCATGTGGGTTTGATTTCTTCACTGCCTCTCGGCACTTCCCTGCAAGTACTCCATCATCTCATTCGGTGTCTTTCCTTTAAGCTCCCTTTCTCATTACACTGTATTTAGGAATTCTGTCAGTCCTTCAGAGCTTCCTCTTCAGAAGTCTGGCGTCTCACACCCTTCGTACAGAGGGTGCTCATGTTCTATTTCACCTGTTCTATTTTAGGTCCTTAACATACTGACATAAAAAGTTTTCACTAATTACTTTTACCATTTTAACTCTGTTTCCAGTCCCCCAAGTGGGTCCCAGTTCTCCCAATCAGTTTCTTTATGGCTGAAATCACTCCAGATTAATAACTTCCTTTAGCCCTATGATCTCTCCTTGATTCTCTTGCTAAAGTGTCGACCATTGTTGACACTTAAGCTTTTTGGTTTCCTATTGCTTGGTGGTGGGTTGTAAACCACTTTGGGTCCTCCATCCTGGATTGTACCCTAATGCAAAACCCCTTATAAGCTACACTGTTATGGTAATATGACTATATTCATATCTCCATAAATAACTCATTTGACTGCAAACATACACAAACTTGTAAATACTCCATTAGCACAGTAATTTGCTTATCTATTAAAACTTTTCTGTCCAGCCCCTGGACCCATTATGTGCTTCTGTAATCGTTTGACTACCGCCGCAGGATTACAATGAACTGAAATAGTGCAGATATCGAACTCCAGTACTTGAAGATGTTAAAAGTTGTATGCTCTTCACGGGAACCTTGAATACAGTGGGCACAGACACTCCGGAGTTCCACACTCAAAAGCTGGAACAGGAAGGCGGCATGTTAAAAATATTAGATGTGATAAATGGTTTTGAAAACCGACAAGTTGAAGAATTGAGACACTTATGCAACATATGGGAATCTTTATTGATTCCCATATGTTGCATAAGTGTCTCAATTCTTCAAAATTATTAGATATTTTAATGGTTATTCTTCTCACTTGGTGAGAGGATAAACTGGCGAGGCGAAGAGAAAAAAATATGATCGAAGACGACACAGTGGAAGGTATAAATATTTACTTCCTAAGTTATTTCTCAGTCACAAAGTCTGTTTACCTGCCTATATTTCAATAGAGGAGAGACTTACAAAATTTGTATTTTAACTAAGGCAGTTTATTTCATATCTTACTACACTAACACTTTACCTACTATAGTCTATTTATTGCATAAAATCTCCAATTGGGCCGAAAACGTGATAAATGCCTAACATTCATCACATTCTCGGACCAATTTTGCACTAACGGATGGCAGCCGCCAGGATTGCATGACGAGATCATTTGGAAACTGTTTCAAAACATCGCAGTCATATCCCTGCACACGTGTAACTTACAGATGTGCGAGTAGTGCTTCATCCTGGGACGGGATCACTGCCTTGACCTGTGTGGATCCCCTGAAGCTTCACGGTAAGGAGCATGTAAACGCTTCTCTCTAATAAGCACACGATGAATGCCGGCCGCCGCCTCTACATTCGATCCTACAATAGGAAGTAAACAGTACATTGACAGCTTCATGGAAAGACTGTGTTACTGAACTTGGTGAATTTTTCTTCTGGCTACCAGTCCCGTCCTGTGCGCACCCCAGAAATCATGTCACGTAGTTTCCAGCCTCGTATTAAGACTCGAATGACATCATTATAAGAGGTGGATCTGTAATGGAAGTATTACGAGTGAACTCATGACACTACATATAACCACGAGTGGTTCTATAATGACACTTTTACAACGAGTGCATTTGTAATGGGGCTATTACGAAAAGCGAATTGTATTGCCACTATAAATTACAATGAATGGATTATAATGACACTGACAACTAATGGCTCTGTAATAACACTATACTTAGCACCAAATGACTTTGTAATGACATTATTACAACTAGTGCATAATGACTTTATGCATTACAAATGGATCTGTAACGACTTAATGAGTAGATATGTAATGACTAAACATAACGAGAGGGTCTGTAATGACTCAATGCTTATGAACGTGTATGTCTGTCATGATGCTACACATGACAATGAGTGGATCTTTTTTGAAACATACACAGAGTGCATCTGTTATGAAACTACATAACTAGCGGGTATGCAATGGCACTATCCATTACAAAACACATTCCGATTACCCTATTACGTATCTGCTGATAAGTTATATCAATAGATCAAGTCTTTAACAGGAATTGCTGCGTGTCCTTCAGACGGTACACCGTCTTCTGCGCCCTCCGCAGGCATCGAGTCATCTTATGACAAAGGTTCGTGTCAGGTGTTTTTCCTGACGATTAAACCACGAACAACAACATTCAAGTTGTTGGTTTTGTAGGTTTTAAGTGTATCGACTGCACGAGACACGTGAAGGTTATATATACACCAAAAGAATTCTTTAGTCTCTAAACTTGGGATTAAAGTAAATTCCTGATGTATGTACACCCAGAGATATACACTTCTGAAGGTACATACCTGTGTGTGTGTGTTGCTGGAGACGTGTGTAATAGTGCTAGGACTGGGGGCCAGGTGTGAAGGGTTGAAGCAGTGTTTGTTTACCGACTGTTGCTGTTGCCAATACTGCTGTTCTTCTACTTATCTCCCTCTTGACCTACCTTTCTCCCTCTGTTTCCTCCCTCTATGTCCACTCCCACTTTCTCTATGTACCATGCCTCTCTCCCTGTATTCCCTGCATCACTTCCTGTCTCCCCTGCCCCTATTCCTCTGTCCCCTCCTTATATATCCACTGCCTTTTATTGTTCCTCTCTCCCTTCATTTTCATTGCCATTCTCTCCCCCCCCTGCCTTTTTCTTTTCTTCTATCTTTATCCATACGTCATTTGCTTCCCTGTTGCATCTCTCCTTGTCTCCCTATGTCTATTCTCTGTCTCTTTTCTATTATCTCCCCGCCTCTCCTCTGCCTTTCTTATTGACTCCCTGTCTTTTCACTGCCTCTCATTAGTGCATATTTCTGCCTCCCATGCTTCTCTTATTGACTCCCTGTCTTTTCACTGCCTCTCATTAGTGCATATTTCTGCCTCCCATGCCTCTCTTCTTGCCTCCCTTGGCTCTCTCTCCGGTATCTTTCTGACACTTCTGGCTTTACTGGCTCTTTCCCCTTCCTCTAATTATCTCCGTGCCGATTTTCTTGTCTCTCCTGACTTTCTTCCTGGGCCCTTGCTTCCCTGCCTCCTTGAAGAGTTCTTCTGCATTTTGTCTTCCCTTTTGCTCTCTGTCTACGATAGCACAATAGCTGCCTTCCCCTTTCCCCTCGATCTCAGTCTTGCCGTCACTGTACTGTTGCAGTTGATGGTCTGCTGCGACATTCTCTGCTTCAGAGAGAACATCACGGTATGTGTAAATGTTGGTGTGCGTCCATGTAAAACATTCACCAGCATGCAGGTGAACATTGAAACAAACACACACACACACACACGGGCTGAGGAAAGATGGAGGAAACATCACAAGGAATGACCAGGAGGTACATGAAGAGCTCAGCACGAGATTTAGGGAGGTACATGAAGAGCTCAGCACGAGATTTAGGGAGGTACATGAAGAGCTCAGCACGAGATTTAGGGAGGTACATGAAGAGCTCAGCACGAGATTTAGGGAGGTACATGAAGAGCTCAGCACGAGATTTAGGGAGGTACATGAAGAGCTCAGCACGAGATTTAGGGAGGTACATGAAGAGCTCAGCACGAGATTTAGGGAGGTACTCTCAGAGGAGACAGAGAGGCTTCCAGCAAACTGAGGCGGTAGAGTAAACCAGCAAGTGCTGGACACACTACACATAACCGAGAAGGAGGTGAAGAAACTGCTGTGTGAACTAGGTACTTCGAAGGCAGTGGGCCCAGATAACATCTCTCCATGGGTCCTGAGAGAGGGAACAGAGGCACTGTGTGTGCCACTAACAATCTTTCAAATCTATCGAAACAGGGAAATTACCCGAGGAGTGGAAGACAGCAAATGTAATCCCAATTTTTAAGAAAGGAGACAGATAGGCAGTATTACATTTCAAGACCAGTGTCACTGACATGTATAGTATGCAGTCATGGAGAGGATTATCAGAAGTGTGGTGCAGCACCTAGAAAAGAACGGGTTCATGCATGACAACCAGCAAGGTTTCAGGGAAGGAAAATACTGAGTCACAAACTTTCTTGAGTTCTACGACAAGGTAACAAGAGAGGAGAGAGAGAGAGAGAGAGAGAGAGAGAGAGAGAGAGAGAGAGAGAGAGAGAGAGAGAGAGAGAGAGAGAGAGAGAGAGAGAGAGAGAGAGAGAGAGAGAGAGAGAGTGAGTGAGGGATGGACAGACTGCATTTTCTTGGACTGTAAAAAGTCTTTTCTGACACAGTACCACACTAGAAACTGATACAAAAGCTAGAGGAACAGGAAAAACATTCCAATGGATCAGAGAATACCTGGCAGGAAGCAAACAACGAGTGATAGTACGTGATGAGGTGTCAGAGTGGGCACTTTTGTCGAGTGGGATTCCCCAAGGGTCAGTCCTAGGTCCGGTGCTGTTTCTGGTATATGTGAATGACATGACGGAAGCTACAGATTCAGAGGTGTTTGCAGACGATGTGAAGCTAAGGAGGAGAATACAAGCGGACGAAGACCAGGCAGGACTACAAGGGGATCTGGACAGGCTCCAAGCCTGGTCTGACAAATGGCTCCTGGAGTTGAACCCCAGCAAGTGCAATGTTATGAAGCTTGGGGAAGGTCAAAGAAGCCTCCAGACGGAGTACATGCTAGGGGACCAACGACTCCAAACCTCACTTAAGGAGAATAAGAAAGATCAATAAACTGAGAAAGCCTTGGGAACAAATGGATTAAATATCTAAAAATGAAAGAGGTGAGTTATTTGATGGGGAGGTAGAAGTACTGGAAGGGTGGAGGGAATATTTAGAGGCGGTGTTAAATGTTAATGATAAAATTGAGACAGTGATTTCATTATGTAGTGAGAATAAGAGTCAGATGTGAGTGTGGGGAAACTACGTCAGACAACAGGGAAAATGAAAGGAGGTAAAGCAGCTGGGATAGATGGGATCAAGACAGAAATATTAAGAACATGCGAGGGATACAGTTTTTTTAGTGGTTAATGTAATTGTTCAGTATATTCATAAAAGGGAACAAAGTACATACAGATTGACAAGAGACCATTTATGGTTCATTTGTATAAAAGAAAAGGGAAAAAATGAGAGCATATGAATTATAGGAAAAAAAGCCTCTTAGGTACACCAGAAGAAGAAGGTTTTAGGAATTGTAGGGGTTGTGAAGATGATGAGTTGACATCGATGCATTTAGGTAAACAATTCTAAGAAAAAAGATAAGGAACTTTTATTTTGCATTTATGGACTTAGAAAAGGCGTAGGGAGTAATGTGACAGATTTTGCAAATATATGGAATAAGTTATTACAAGCAGGAAAGATATTGTATGTGGATAGCAAGGGTCTGTAGCAGAGGGGGGGGGGATTTTTTTTTACCACTGAAATTAGGCCTAAGTGAGGGGTTATGTAATGTTACATATTTATAGGTGGGGGTATGTAAGAAATGAATGCTAGGGTGTTGGGAAGAAGTATTAGGTTATAAAATAATAAATCTAACAGAAAACTGGAAGTTGTAACAGTTACTGTTTGCTGATGACACGGTTCTTCTGAGAGATTATTGTGTGAAAAGAACTTGCAAAGGTTACTTATTGAAGGAATTGGGAAATTATTTTCCAGGTGATAACTTGTCAATGCCTCATCCAACTTGTGTCAGATCCGCAGTTCTGATGTTAATCTGCATTAGAAAAGTAAGTCGTTGTCTATATCTTTGCTATCACGTGCGTTGAGGTAGAGGGGGCTGAGGTAATGCAATACAGGGATATCTATTTTGAACCGCACAGTAACTGGGGGAAGGGGAGGCTGGAGTTTACCTGGAGTTTGGTTCATGTGATTCTATTCAACGGGAGAATAACTCGAAGTCCTTGAATCAAGAACCTTCCAATGACATCAAGGAACTTTCCAAGGAGAGCTCAGAGTGGGAGAGATAAGGTGATGGTAACAGTGTGTGTGGTGGTGGTGGTGATGGTGGTAGGAGAGAGTGTTGCTGGTGGTGATAGTGGTGGGAGAGAGTGTTGGTGGTGATGATGGTGGTGGGAGAGAGTGTTGGTGGTGATGATGGTGGTGGGAGGGTAGTACTGGTGATGAAGGTGGCGGGATAGAGTGGTGGTGGTGGTGATGATGTGGTGGTAGAGATGATGGTGGTGAGAGAGAGTGATGTTATTAGAGCGATAGTGGTGATGATGGTGGTGGGAGAGAGTGGTGGTGGTGGTGATGATGTGGTGGTAGTGATGATAGTGGTGAGAGAGAGTGATGTTATTAGAGCGATGGTGGTGATGATGGTGGTGGGAGAGAGTGGTGGTGGTGATGATGATGTGGTGGTAGTGATGATGGTGGTGGGAGAGAGTGATGTTATTAGAGCGGTGGTGGTGATGATGGTAGTGGGAGAGAGTGGTGGTGGTGATGATGGTGGTGGTAGTGATGGTGGTGGTGGTGATGGTGGTGGAAGAGAGTGATGCTAGTAGAGTTGTGGTGATCTGGTGGTGGTGATGATAGTAGAGGGAGAGAGTAGTGGTGGTGGTGATGATAGTGGTGAGAGAGTGATGTTAGTAGAGTGGTGGTGGTGATGATGTGGTGGTGGTGGTCGTGATGGTGGTGGGAGAGAGTGGTGGTAGAGATGATGGTGGTGATGATAATAAGGAAGGTGGTGATAGTGGTGGTGAGAAAGAGAGTGATGTTAGAAAGTGGTAGTGGTGATGTACTTCATCCTCGGCTTCCTACCCCCACCATCACTCTGTTAGTCTGGTCAGCTACTTCCACCATCACTCTGCTAGTCTGGTCAGCTACCCTCACCATCACTCTGCTAGTCTGGTCAGCTACCCTCACCATCACTCTGCTAGTCTGGTCAGCTACCCTCACCATCACTCTGCTAGTCTGGTCAGCTAGCCTCACCATCACTCTGCTAGTCTGGTCAGCTACCCTCACCCTCACTCTGCTAGTCTGGTCAGCTACCCTCACCATCACTCTGCTAGTCTGGTCAGCTACCCTCACCCTCACTCTGCTAGTCTGGTCAGCTAGCCTCACCATCACTCTGCTAGTCTGTTCAGCTACCCTCACCATCACTCTGCTAGACTGGTCAGCTAGCCTCACCATCACTCTGCTAGTCTGGTCAGCTATCCTCACCCTCACTCTGTAAGTCTGGTCAGCTACCCTCACCCTCACTCTGCTAGTCTGGTCAGCTACCCTCACCATCACTCTGCTAGTCTGGTCAGCTAGCCTCACCCTCACTCTGCTAGTCTGGTCAGCTACCCCCACCCTCACTCTGCTAGTCTGGTCAGCTACCCTCACCCTCACTCTGCTAGTCTGGTCAGCTACCCTCACCATCACTCTGCTAGTCTGGTCAGCTACCCTCACCATCACTCTGCTAGTCTGGTCAGCTACCCTCACCATCACTCTGCTAGTCTGGTCAGCTACCCTCACCATCACTCTGCTAGTCTGGTCATCTACCCTCACTATCACTCTGCTAGTCTGGTCAGCTACCCTCACTCTGCTAGTCTGGTCAGCTACCCCCACCCTCACTCTGCTAGTCTGGTCAGCACCCTCACCATCACTCTGCTAGTCTGGTCAACTAGCCTCACCATCACTATGCTAGTCTGGTCAGCTACCCTCACCATCACTCTGCTAGTCTGGTCAGCTACCCTCACCATCACTCTGCTAGTCTGGTCACCTACCCTCACCATCACTCTGCTAGTCTGGTCAGCTACCCTCACCCTCACTCTGCTAGACTGGTCAGCTAAACCCACTCTCACTCTGCTAGTCTGGTAACCACCCTCACTCTGCTAGTCTGGTCAGCTACCCTCACCCTCACTCTGCTAGTCTGGTCAGCTACCCTCACCATCACTCTGCTAGTCTGGTCAGCTACCCTCACCATCACTCTGCTAGTCTGGTCATCTACCCTCACCATCACTCTGCTAGTCTGGTCAGCACCCTCACTCTGCTAGTCTGGTCAGCTACCCTCGCCCTCACTCTGCTAGTCTGGTCAGCACCATCTCTCTGCTAGTCTGGTCAGCTACCCTCACCCTCACTCTGCTAGTCTGGTCAGTTACCCTCACCATCACTCTGTTAGTCTGGTCAGCTACCCTCACCATCACTCTGCTAGTCTGGTCAGCTACCCTCACCCTCACTCTGCTAGTCTGGTGAGCTACCCTCACCATCACGCTGCTAGTCTGGTCAGCTACCCTCACCATCACTCTGCTAGTCTGGTCAGCTAGCCTCACCATCACTCTGCTAGTCTGGTCAGCTACCCTCACCCTCACTCTGCTAGTCTGGTCACTACCTCACCTCACTCTGCTAGTCTGGTCAGCTACCTCACCTCATCTGCTAGTCTGGTCAGCTACCCTCACCATCACTCTGCTAGTCTGGTCAGCTACCCTCACCATCACTCTGCTAGTCTGGTCAGCTCCCTACCCTCACTCTGCTAGTCTGGTCAGCTACCTCACCATCACTCTGCTAGTCTGGTCAGTACCTCACCATCACTCTGCTAGTCTGGTCAGCTACCCTCACCATCACTCTGCTAGTCTGGTCAGCTACCCTCCCCACTCTGCTAGTCTGGTCAGCTACCCACCCTCACTCTGCTAGTCTGGTCAGCTACCCTCACCATCACTCTGCTAGTCTGGTCAGCTACCCTCACCATCACTCTGCTAGTCTGGTCAGCTACCCTCACCATCACTCTGCTAGTCTGGTCAGCTACCCTCACCATCACTCTGCTAATCTGGTCAGCACCCACACTCTGCTAGTCTGGTCAGCTAACCCACCCTCACTCTGCTAGTCTGGTCAGCACCCTCACCATCACTCTGCTAGTCTGGTCAGCTACCCTCACCATCACTCTGCTAGTCTGGTCAGCACCATCACTCTGCTAGTCTGGTCAGCTACCCTCACCATCACTCTGCTAGTCTGGTCAGCTACCCTCACCATCACTCTGCTAGTCTGGTCAGCTACCCTCACCCTCACTCTGCTAGTCTGGTCAGCTACACTCACCCTCACTCTGCTAGTCTGGTCATCTACCCTCACCATCACTCTGCTAGTCTGGTCATCTACCCTCACCATCACTCTGCTAGTCTGGTCATCTACCCTCACCCTCACTCTGCTAGTCTGGTCAGCACCATCACTCTGCTAGTCTGGTCAGCTACCCTCACCATCACTCTGCTAGTCTGGTTAGCTAGCCTCACCCTCACTCTGCTAGTCTGGTCAGCACCATCACTCTGCCAGTCTGGTCAGCTACCCTCACCATCACTCTGCTAGTCTGGTCAGCACCGTCACCCTGCTAGTCTGGTCAGCTAGCCTCACCCTCACTCTGCTAGTCTGGTCAGCACCGTCACTCTGCTAGTCTGGTCAGCTAGCCTCACCCTCACTCTGCTAGTCTGATCAGCACCCTCACTCTACTAGTCTGGTCAGCTTGCCTCACTCTGCTAGTCTGGTCAGCTAGCCTCACCCTCACTCTGCTAGTCTGGTCAGCTACCCTCACCCTCTCTCTGCTAGTCTGGTCAGCTAGCCTCACCCTCACTCTGCTAGTCTGGTCAGCTATGTCGACCTCGCCATTATTCTCTGGACAAAGCTTCTCAATCTGTCTCTCATTCCCAACATTACTTTCTGGGAAGGATGGAATATGTATGGGGAAGCGTGGAGTACTTAAACAATAAATAATACCTTTATTTACTACAAGTACATGTACAAGGTATACAGACCATAGCTGACCTCAATGACACACTACTATTTAGAAATCACCTTGTTATGCAGAGTATTTCCCACAAATTAGGTCTGTTTTGTCCCAGGATGCAACACACACCAGTCGACTAACACCCAGTACCCATTATTACTGATGGGGAACATAGACAACCGGTGTTAGGAAACACGCCTGTTTCTACCCTCGCCAGGAATCGAACCCGGACCCTCGGCGTGTGAAGCGAGAGCTTTTAACCACCAGGTCACGGGGTACATGCCGTCAGTAGCAGTTCTCCATGAATCAACTTTTTTCTAAATCAACTTTTAAATAAAATTATTAATGTTTTAGCATTAAATAAGAATATTTGAGCAACTTTGGGTATGTGATGAGTAAGGAAGAGCTGACAACAGCATGTAACACTGGTGGGTCTGGCTCTGTGGGGAAAGGTTGGGACCAGACCTCCTCGGAAAACCTTCTCAGGCGACTTTCTGCCTTCGCGACAACTGCCGTAGGGGCGAGGATGGAATGGGTTGGCAACAATTAGGCTCCCCCACACACTGGCGTTTGTTTGATGACATAGTCGAAGTTGTCGCTGTGTTGCCCGGCTATTTCTGTCTGGCCTTTTGAGCCGGAAATGGACTTAAATGCATTTACGATCCTTCTGCCTCCTCGACTTAGGAGCAATAATTGAAAGTAAGCCGGGAGGGTTATGTACTGTGTACACACGATGCACACACATTAGGTGTACGAGTACGTACATACCAAGCAGTGACACCACCACGTGTACACACCAAGGAAATCACAGGTGTAATTTTACACTGGTGGCCGCACATGCGACCAGTGTCCAAGACATAATCACACCACCTTCTGCTGTGCCTCTTTGTTAGACATGTACAAACTTTTTATACTTCCATTCTCTAGCACACTTGGTTTTGGTCTCTCTACACCTTTGGGTGAACCAAGTGCTCATCCTGGCTTTCTCGTTATTTCTGTTATCCTTTTGTACAAACCTCTCCTCAGCTTCCTTGCTTATTGTTGTCTCATATTCCATCATCTCGTTTACTGACTTCCCTGCCAGTGCTCTGTCCCACTAAACCTCGTGCAGGAAATTCTTCATGCCCACGTAGTCCCTTCTCTTGTAGTATGGCTTCCTTCGTCCTGCCCTTCCTGCTTCCCTCTCCACTTGTAACTCTACTATGTATTTGATGCTCAGAACCACGTGGTCACTGGCCCCGAGGGGTCTTTCATATGAGATGTCCTCAATATCTGCACTACTCAAGGTGAATACTAGGTTCAGCTTTGCTGTGTCATCCTCCCCTCTCTCTCTCTGGTAGTGTCCCTTACGGGTTGGTACATGAGGTTTTCCGGTACCACCTCCATCATCTTAGCTCTCCACGTTTCTGGGCCCCCAAGTGGCTCCAGGTTCTCCCAGTCGATTTCCTTGTGATTGAATTTACCCATCATCATACTCTTGCCTTGGCCTCCTGCTGTTCTGTGGTGGGTTATACATCACTACAATTACCACAATGGGACAGGTCGATTTCCCTTAACCTCTCCTCTCCTTGTTGCAAACCTTTTGCACTTTCTCTAGTTTCCTTACATGCTTGGCTAGGTGAGGGTTCCAAACTGGCGCTGCATACTCTAGTATGGGCCTAACGTACACAGTGTACAGGGCCCTGAATGACTCCTTATTAAGATGTCGGAATGCTGTTCTTAGGTTTGCCAGTGGCCCGTATGCTGCAGCAGTTATTTGGTTGATGTGCTCCTCAGGAGATGTGCCCGGTGTTATACTCACCCCAAGATCCTTTTCCTTGAGTGAGGTTTGTGGGCTCTGGCCTCCTAGACTGTACTCCGTCTGTGATCTTCTTTGCCTTCCCCAATCTTCATGACTTTGCACTTTGTGGGGTTGAACTCAAGTAGCCAGTTGCTGGACCAGGCCTGCAGCCTGTCCAGATCCATCTATAGTTTTGCCTGGTCCATTTCCGATTGAATTCTTCTCATCAACTTCACATCCCACTTTGACACCTCGCCACGTACCATGACTCGCTGTTGTCTTCCTGACAGGTATTATATATATATATATATATATATATATATAAACAGAGAAATCGCAGCCAGCAGGATTCGAACCCATGTTTGGACATTATGCACGAGAGTGGCATAGCTCCCTAAGTGACGCCTTTAACTACTCAGCCATAAATACCTCATAACATTAGGCAGCCTGTTTGCAAGCCATGTTTCTTCCTATACATCAAGAGTGCAGCCTGTCGAGATAACTTTGTAGTCCTACCTGATTCTCATCCGCTAGATTTTCAATCCGCATTAGCTTCTTGTCGTTCCCAAACAGGGACACCTTTGAATCTGTCCCTTCCGTCATGCCATTCCTATATTCCAGAAACATCAATGGCCTTACGACTGACCCTTGTGGAACCTCGCTCGTCACAGGCGCCCACTCTGACATAAAGAAAGAAGTAACAACTGCAGCAGGCCTACTGGCCTATGCGAGGCAGGCCCAATTCTCCCTCCGGCTTAAGCTAATGCCTTTAACTAGTTAGGTCAATCACATTCACATCTGACCTAGTAGCACAAGCTAGTCAGGTCCAAGTCACACCCACTCTTGTATTTATCCAACCTATTTTTAAAACTACACAACGTCTTAGCTTCTATGTTTCCTTCCTGTCAGGTATTCTCTTATCTATTGCAGTGCCTACCCTGTTATACCTGCTTGCTCCTCTAGCTTTTGCACTAATCTCTTGTGTGGAACTGTGTATAAAACCTTCTTACAGTCCAAGAAAATGCAGTCTACCCACCTCTCTCTCTCTCTCTCTCTCTCTCTCTCTCTCTCTCCTCTTCTTCTCTTTCTCTTTCTCTCGCTCTCTCCCTCCCTTCTGTGTGTGTGTGTTTGAGTGCTTGTGTGTGTGTACTCACCTAATTGTCGTTGCAGGGGATGAGTCATAGCCCCAGGCTCCTGTACTCACCTAGTTGTACTCACCTAGTTGTGGTTGCAGGGTTCGAGTCAAAGCCCCTGGCCCCGCCTCTTCACTGGCCGTGTGTGTGTGTGTGAGTGTGAGAGAGTGAGTGTGAGTATATGTATGAGTATATGTGTGTGTGTCTGTTTTTTGTGTTTGCTTATCTATTTATATGTCCTCACCTATATGTTGTTGTTGGTGTCACGTCTCAGGATCGGCCTCGCCTCTCATCTAGACACTGCTGAGTACGTTTTTTCCTGCTTCGAAAGTCTTATCATACTTAGCCTTACAGCTATGTATGGACCCTGCCAGTACTGCTTCTCAATACAGATCGTTCTATTTCTATTCAAAGGGGAGGCTAAAGAAATAATTCTTAACATCCCTGTTATTCTTTTATGTTCACAATTTCGAGCGTTGACCTCGTGTTCCTGTTTCCCGCCTCTTGAATAATCTGTGCCTGTGTATATGTGTTAGTGTATTTTTGTCTAAGAATTGTGAGTATGTTCTTACCCACATGTAATTGCTGGGGTCGAGCCACGCTTCCAGACCCCGTCTCTTCGTTGGCTATTACTGAATTCAGTCCTTTCCAGGAGCGTCCATTTTGAGTAGTGTTTATTGTGCACCCGCAGCTCATCCAGTGAGCGGTAGCGCAAAAAAAAAAATAGGATTACAAAGGTTACAATGGCTCTTTGTCCGAGTCCAGTGGCCATTGTTGCATTTCTAAAAAGGAATATTAGTACTCTCGTATTTTACAGTAACTTCATATAGTTGTTGTACAGAGTATTGTAAGGAGTACAGTATTAAAATAATTCTTTCTTGTTGCAACTAAAGAAAAAAAAAAAAAAAAACCATTGGTCATAACTGTTTTGCAGTCTCTGTAAAGAGAGTTTGTTCATCCAGAGATGTTGTGTCATATCGTGTGAGGTTTGCATGGCGGTGTCTCTGAAAGGTGCGATGTTTGGACACTATAAGATATAATGCTGCGGTATATGTGGCCATGTCTCCGTCCACACACTCTGCATTAATGTCATTGCTGCCTAGCCTAGACTTAGTCTGGTAGGAACATCATCTTGCAACAACTTACTTTCCCATAGATATGTTTTCATTACATATTCATATCTGTTCTGATCTACTTTCCAAAACCTCGTTTGCTAGTTCCTTTCTGACAATGTTTTGTAAACTTCTGTTTCAAAAATCGAAGTTATGCTCAACATTCCCTTGATATAATGATCGTTTAGCTAATTCATCAACTTCGTCATGCGCCTGGAGGCCTATGTGAGAGGAAATTAACATAATTATAGCAGCGATCTCTTTCTTAATAGTTAGTGTACATCTGTGGCAGGCTTCATACACAAGCCTGCTACATTCAGGTCTCGCGCTATCTAGAGCAAGTAATGAGGAAAGAGCGTCCAGGTTGTTCTACTTCCTAACTACCCTGAGGCTGAAGAAGTGCTTCCTAACATCCGTTTACTCATCTATGTTTGCAACATCTAGTTGTAGCCTCTTGCTTTTGTTTCCTGCCTCTCGAACAATCTGTGTGTGTGTGTGTGTGTGTGTGTGTATGTACTCACCTAATTGTACTCACCTAATTGTGGTTGCAGGGGTCGAGACTCAGCTCCTGGCCCCGCCTCTTCACTGATCGCTACTGGGTCCCCTCTCTCCCTGCTCCATGAGCTTTATCATACCTCGTCTTAAAGCTATGTATGGTTCCTGCCTCCACTACATCACTTTCTAGACTATTCCACTTCCTGTCTACTCTATGGCTGAAGAAATACTTCCTAACATCCCTTTGACTCATCCTGTCTCTGTCCACCTTGTCTTTTCCACGCAGTATTTTGTATGTCGTTATAATGTCTTCCCTAACCTTCCTGTCCTCCAGTGTTGTCAGGCTGATTTCCCTTAACCTTTCTTCGTAGGACATTCCCCTTAGCTCTGGAACTAATCTTGTCGCAAACCTTTGCACTTTCTCAAATTTATTGACGTGTACTCACCTAGTTGTGGTTGCAGGGGTCGAGGCATAGCTTCTGGTCCCGTGTGTGTTTTTGTGTGTGTGTGTGTGTGTGTGTGTGTGTCTGTGTGTGTTATCTTACCTATATGCATGATGTACTCATCTATATGTGGTTGACTGGGTTGAGTCTCAGCGCTTAGCCTCGCCTCTCATCTAGCCGCTGCATGAGGTATACGATCTATTTTGCCTTCGACAGCCCTGTTATATCTAGTCTTATAGCTATGCATGGATTCTGCATCTACTCGCTTTGCTATCAGACCATTCCAAGTTTTGAGCACTGTGAGGCTGTTGAAATATTTCCTTGTTAGAAACATTTCCTTGTAGAAATATTTCCTTGCTAGAAATATTTCCTCGTTACTTCTCAGTATTTTCGACATTCAGATGAGCTCTTGTTTTCCTGTCATCAGGTTTGATTAGTTTCGCCTCACTGGTCATATACCTTAGAACCAGGACTACTCTTGTTGTAAACTTCTGCACACTCTCCAGTTTTCAGTCGCACCTCACTTCGATCCGGTTATCATACCTAGCTGCACCTCACTTTAATCCTGTTATCATACCTAGCTGCACTTCACTTTGATCCTGTTATCATACCTAGCTGCACCTCACTTCGATCCTGTTATCATACCTAGCTGCACCTCACTTTGATCCCGTTATCATACCTAGCTGCACCTCACTTTTCTCACCCGCCCATTCCAGTACAGCTTCCAACACTCTCTTTCTCTTGCCTCACTTTTGTAACACTGTGTATTGGGTAGGTGCTCGTAGCCTGGTTAATAGCGTAACTCGACTGACACTCTGAGGGACCAGGAAATGATCCCAGTACGGGTGAAACGATGGGGATGTTTTATTATACCCGCTACCCTTGTGGGGACCTGAGCGTTAAACGATTGTTGTGGGTCGTTGTCTGGGTCACATAAATTGACATAAATTGTCTGCGTAAGCAGGTACTTTCTACCTATGCCAATAAATCCACCCAGGGCTGTAATAGACGCATCATGTACTTGTGGAAATAACGATAAAGACTAAACTATTTATTAAGACCCTGCTGGTTGTTGTTTATCAAAACACTCAATCAGGTACTCGACCTCCTTTATTTTAATTATACTTTAAGTAACCTTATCTAACTAAATAGGTCAGTGAATATCTTTATTGTGTGGCGCTGCTACACACGTAAAGTGCCACTGGTGAGTGCCAAGATGGACTCATTGCTAGACACTGGTAAATGTCAATTTGGCAGCGATGCCAAAAACTGGTGACTGTCAAGGTGGTAGTGATACCAGGCACTGGTTACTGTTAAGGTGGTCGTGATACCAGGTATTGGATACTGTCACGGTGATAGTGATACCAGGTACTGGGTACTGTTAGTGGTCGTGATACTAGGCACTGGTAACTACCAAGGTAATCGTGATACCAGGCAATGGTGACTACCAAGGTGATCGTGATATCAAGCACTGGTGACTACCAAGTTGGTCGTGATACCAAGCACTGGTGACTGTCAAGTTGGTCGTGATACCAAGTACTGGTCACCACCAAGTTGGCTGTGATACCAAGCACTGGTGACTACCAAGGTGGTCGTGATACTAAGTACTGGTGACTTCCAAGGAGGTCGTGATACCAAGCACTGGTGACTACCTAGGTGGTCGTGATACCAGGCACTGGTGGCTACTAAGGTGGTCGTGATACCAAGCACTGGTGACTACCAAGGTGGTCGTGATACCAAGCACTGACTTATATTTCACTCACAAAGATTTTAGACATTCATGAAGTTTTAGATAGAGTTGTAACTCATCCAGGGTGAAGATGTGGAGCTAGTCCCGAGGGTAGGGTGAGGGAGATGAGGGTGAGGTAAGTGAAGGTTATCGTGCCGAGGGTGAGGAAGGGGAAGGTCAGGGTGAAGAGGATTAAGGAGGTGAAAATGAGGGAGATAAGGGTTAGGGGTCGTGAGGGCGAGGGTGGTGGTTAGGGGAATATGGTGGAGGTAAGTGTGTTGGAGGTGAGGGGGTGCAGGTGAGGATGGTAGGGGTGAGGGTGGTGTTGGTAAGAGTGGTGAGGATGCTAGGGAGGTGAGGGTGGTGGAGGAGAGAGTGGGGAATGAGAGTAGTTGCAAATCGAGGATGGGAAAGAAGAACTAGGAGAGAGATGGGATAGAAGGGAATATTGATTGCCTATTGGACCTCCTGCGTCACCATACCGAGGTCATTGACGCTTCAGTAGAGAGAGAGAGAAGGGTAAGGGAGGAGGGTGAGGGAGGAGGGTGTCATGTGAGGGACTAAGGGAAAACAGGCAGGGGACAAATAGGTTCCCTGGGATATCCAGGACTTATGATGACTGAGTGCGTTTACTGGTTGGATAGTTCCTTTATTAGATTAATGCCTATTGATTGCTCCATATATATATATATATATATATATATATATATATATATATATATATATATATATATATATATATATATATATTGCACCCACGAACGAGTGGTATTGATCAATAACAACACTGCGACTAACCAAGGAGTCGAACCCATGCTGCTTTGGCCTGCCTCATGGTGAGCGAAAGACACATGACGCTCTAGTCCACAGGACCACATAATTCTCAAAAATGACACACCCAGCCAAGCTAGGTGTTGTACTCGTCATCCGAGAACATACGGTGGTGTGGATGCCTCTGAGCTTATTTTATTCTACACCCTGTTTTTTGCTCACCCTACCAAACTCATCCACCAACCTCTGCAACTTATATTCAGAATCTCCCAAAAGCACAGTGTCATCATCAAAGAGCAACTGCGACAACTTCCACTTTGTGTTAGATTCTTTATCTTTTAAGCCCAAACATCTTGCCAACACCCGAGCATTCGTTTCTCTTACAACCCCATCTATAAATAAATATATTGAACAACCACGGTGATATCACACATCCTTGTGATATCACCATGATTATAAAAAAAAATAGGTAACGAAAGATTGGATATCAGGTTGGAGGGAGAGAGTATGGAGGAGGTGAATATATCCAGAAATTTAGGAGTGGATGTGTCAGCAGATGGGTCTATGAAAAATGAGGCGAATCATAGAACTGACGAGGGCAAAAAGGTGAGTTGTGCCCTGAGGAGTCTGTGGAGACAAAGAATTTTATCCATGGAAGCAAAGAGGGAAATGTATGAGAGTATAGTTATACCAACGCTCTTATATGGGTGTGAAGCATGGGTGGTGAATGTTGCGGCAAGGAATAAGCTGGAGGCAGTGGAGATGTCGTGTCTAAGGGCAATGTGTGGTGTGAATATAATGCAGAGAATTCGTAGTTTGGAAATTAGGAGGTGCGGGATTACCAAAACTATTATACAGACGGCCGAGGAGGGGTTGTTGAGGTGGTTTGGACATGTAAAGGATGGAAGGAAATAGAATGACTTCGAGAGTGTATAAATATGTAGTGGAGAAAAGGCGCGGTAGGGGTCGGCCTAAGAATTTTGTGGGGAGAGGGTGATGGAGGTTTTGTGTACGAGGGGCTTGGACTTCCAGCAAGCATGCGTGAGCGTGTTCAACAGGAGCGAACGAGACAAATGGTTTGTAGACTTGACGTGCTGTTGGAGTGTGAGCAAGGTAACATATATGAAGGGATTCAAGGAAACCGGCAGGCCGGATTTGAATCCTGGAGATGGGAAGTACAGTGTCTGCACTCTGAAGGAGGGGTGTTAATGTTGCAGTTTTATAACTGTACTTTAAGCATGCCCCTGGGAAGATAGTGATGGAGTGAATGAAAGTTTTTCTTTTTCGGGCCACCCTGGCTTAGCCGGAGACGGCCAGTGTGTTAATAAATATAAATAAATAAATAAATATATATATATATATATATATATATATATATATATATATATATATATATATATATATATATATATATATATATATATATATATATATATATATATATATATATATATATATATATATATATATATATATGCTAGAATTCAAGAGCAGGCGAAATATTCACAAACACTGATCTCTGGCCGACGGAGACTGAACCTCGAACCTCATGACAAGGTACGCAGTGCTTTGCATTCCTAGCATTGAATTCCTAGAATTTAATTCCTTGAATTCCTAGCATTGTAAAAATCTCTAGTTGTGTCGATGCATGCAGGGGATGAGATGAAAAGCTGTAAGCCTTCCTGCCTGAAAGCTGGCTGCCTTGGAATAACGTCTAGCGAAAGCTGGATGCCAAGGTATTGGACCAGTGTGGTACGGTCGGCAAAGCACTGCGTACCTTGTCATGAGGTTCGTAGGTTCGAGTCTCCGTCGGCCAGAGATCAGTGTTTGTGAATATATATATATATATATGTCGTGCCGATTAGGTAAAACTTGCGATTTTGGCTTAAATAGCAACGCTCACCTTGCCATATAAGACAAGTGAAAATTTGTGTATGCAATAATTTCGCCAAAATCATTCTGAACATAACGAAAAAAATATATTTCATTGTGTTTGTTTATTATTAAATTAATATTAACGTATCTAAAATATATTTAGTTGGGTTAGGCTAAATTAAATTGCCTTGTTGTAATAAGGTTAGGTAGGTTTTCAAAGTTTCTTGGTACAAAATTATAAATTATTACATTAACATAAATGAAAAATATATATTTAAACGTATAAGAAAATTTTAGAAAGGACTTAATTTTAGATGAGTTCTTGCTAATTGACCAGTTTTACCTAATCGGCACGACATATATATATATATATATATATATATATATATATATATATATATATATATATATATATATATATATATATATATATATATATATATATATATATATATATATATATATATATATATATATATATATATATATATATACATATATATATATATATATATATGTATATTAAAACACTGCGACTAGGCGGGGATCGAACCAGTGTTGTTTTAGTCCGCCTCAAGGTGAGAGAAAATTCACGACGCTCTAACTCACTGGACCATACAATCCTACAAAGATCACGCACCCAGCAGAGCTAGGTGTTGTACCGTAATCCGAGGACATACGATGGTGGGGGCCTCAGATCTAATTTCATTCAGGGCGTGCTATAACCACACGGGATCGATCCTCCGGCTAGTCGCACAGTTGTTATTGATTAAATACCACTCGTTCGTGGTTATAATATACAGTGGTACCCCGGTTTACGATGGTCCCCAAACTCACCCTTTTATGTAAGTTTATTTTTTAAATGCTTTTGTAAGTGTAATTTTGGGGGTCTAAAAGGACTAGTCTATTTTACAACTTTTCTTAAGGAGATAAATTCGTTTGGTAATGGCACTTGAACAGCATTCTGGAATGAAAAAATATCGTAAACGGGTACCACTGTATATATATATATATATATATATATATATATATATATATATATATATATATATATATATATATTATAACCGACATATATATATATATATATATATATATATATATATATATATATATATATATATATATGTCGTGCCGATTAGGTAAAACTTGCGATTTTGGCTTAAATAGCAACGCTCTTCTTGCCATATAAGACAAGTGAAAATTTGTGTATGCAATAATTTCGCCAAAATCATTCTGAACATAACGAAAAAAATATATTTCATTGTGTTTGTTTATTATTAAATTAATGTTTACGTATCTAAAATATATTTAGTTGGGTTAGGCTAAATTAAATTGCGCTTGTTGTAATAAGGTTAGGTAGGTTTTCAAAGTTTATCTTGGTACAAAATTATAAATTCTTACATTAACATAAATGAAAAAAATATATCTTTAAACGTATAAAAGAAAATTTTAGAAATGACTTAATTTTAGATGAGTTCTTGCTAATTGACCAGTTTTACCTAATCGGCACGACATATATATATATATATATATATATATATATATATATATATATATATATATATATATATTCTCTTATACGTTTAAAGATATATTTTTTCGTTTATGTTAATGTAAAAATTTATAATTTTGTACCAAAAGAAACCAACTAAATATATTTTTGATACGTTTACAATAATTTAATAATAAACAAACACAATGCAATATATATTTTTTCGTTAAATTCAGAATGATTTTGGCGAAATTATTGCATACACAAATTTTCGCTTGTCTTATATATATATATATATATATATATATATATATATATATATATATATATATATATATATATATATATATATATTATATAATATTGGTAGAATTACCGACAATATGTAAAGTAAAAGGACACAAATGCAACTAATGTGACATTTTATTGTGGCAACGTTTCGCTCTCCAGGAGCTTTCAAGCCGTTACAAGCGATAATGGACATAGTGGGTTTATATATACTCTCAAAGTGAGGTGAAATACTAGTGGTGGTAGTAGTAGTTATATTAGTAGTAGTAGTAGTAATAAAATAAGGTAGAACAATCAATATGCACATGAGTAAAAGGTGATAAAACAAATACTAGGGTAGTATAACAATAGGTTAGACAAATATTTCTGCTGGAGGTTGAAATATCGAAGGCCTGTAGGAGTGTTCCACATCTACGATGTGCTTGTGTTGAATTAGCAGGAGAGACTATGTGATGGTAGGGTTTACTGTTTTCAGGAGGATTCTTGCTAAGACTTCAGAGATGGTGAAGCTGCCTTTGTTTTGTTTAATAGTGTTAGAAACAGAGATAAGTGCTGATTCAAGGCATTTGCGTCTACGGAAATTAGTTTCTTTGATTACTAGTCGGGCGTCTTTGAATTTCATGAGATGATTGTTGGAATTTCGGTGTTGTACGCA
>WNWK01015094.1:0-48993 GCA_009830355.1 Cherax destructor
ACTTGCACATGAGTAAATATAATTATCAAAGCTTATTTCTTGGATAGAATTGAAAATTTGGTTGGGCAAATATTCTATTAGTTGGGTGGATTGTGAAGGACCTGCCTAAGTATGGGCAAGAGCCCCTGCTGCAGTGTTCGTCCTTTCTTATGTTCTCTCTTCTCTCTGCACAGGTTATTAAGTTATAATATTTGAAGCTGCAATGTTAATTTGTAAATCATAAGAACAAGTTTGTGGAAACAAACATGCAAGCTCTGTAATTTAGGTTATAATATCCGCCACATCCGCTTTGTTGGCCCGGATGCGGATATTTATTTAATAGTGATTACAGATGCGGACGCGGATGCGGATGTCTCACTTAGGAAAAATACGGATGCGGATGTCTCATTTAAAAAAATACGGATGCGGATGTCTCATTTAGAAAAAATACGGATGCGGATGTAAGAATTTATGCGGATGCTCCGGGGATGCGGATGGATACGGATATCCGATACACCCCTAATATATATACACCCCCCTCTGGGTTTCTTCTATTTTCTTACTAGTTCTTGTTCTTATTTCCTCTTATTCCATGGGGAAGTGGAACAGAATTCTTCCTCCGTAAGCCATGTGTGTCGAGGCGACTAAAATGCCGGGAGCAAGGGGCTAGTAACCCTTTCTCCTGTATATATTACTAAATGTAAAAGGAGAAACTTTCGTTTTTCCTTTTGGGCCACCCTGCCTCGGTGGGAAACGGCCGACGTGTTGAAAGAAAGAAGTCAACTAAAATGCCGGAAACAATGGGCTAGTAACCACTTTTCCTGTATAACTTACTAAAAAGAAAAAGAAGAAAACCGGCAAAGTGGGATGTTTGAATGTGCGTGGTTGTTGTACGAATGATAAGAAAGAGATGATTGTGGATGTTATGAATGAGAAGAAGCTGGATGTCCTGGTCTTAAGTGAGGAGAAATAAATGGGATTAGGTCAGGGGTTTCAAACAGAGTTAGAGCTAAAGAAGGAGTAGCAATAATGTTCAAGGATAAGTTATGGCAGGAAAAGAAGGAATATAAATGTATAAATTCAAGGATTATGTGGTGTAAAATAAGGGTTGGATGTGAAAAGTGGGTTATAGTAAGTGCTTATGCACCTGGAGAAGAGAGAAGTGTAGAGGAGAGAGAGAGATTTTGGGAAATGTTGAGTAAGTGCACGGGGAGTTTTGAACCAAGTGAAAGAGTACTTGTGGTTGGGGATCTCAATGCTAAAGTGGGTAAAAATGTTGTGGAGGGAGTAGTAGGTAAATTTGGGGTGCCAGGGGTAAATGAAAATGGGGAGCCTTTAATTGAGCTATGTGTAGAAAGAGGTTTGGATAAATAAGTATAGTACAAGGTATGATATAGCACGTAATGAAAGTAGTTTGTTAGATTATGTATTGGTGGATAAAAGGTTGATGAGTAGTCTTCAGGATGTACATGTTTATAGAGGGGCAACGGATATATCGAATCATTATTTAGTTGTAGCTACAGTTAGAGTAAGAGGTAGATGGGACATAAGGAAAATGGCAACAGCAAGTAAGAGAAAGGTGAAAGTGTATAAACTAAGGGAAGAGAAAGTTAGGGTGAGATATAAGCAACTATTGGCAGAAAGGTGGGTAAATGCAAGTATGAGTAGTGGGGGGGGTGGTTGAAGCGGGTTGGGTTAGTTTTAAAAATGCAATGTTAGAATGTGGGGCAGAAGTTTGTGGCTATAGGAGGGTGGGTGCAGGAGGAAAGAGGAGTGACTGGTGGAATGATGAAGTAAAGGGTATGATAAAAGAGAAAAAGGTAGCTTACGAGAGGTTTTTACAAAACAGAAGTGTTATAAGAATAGCAGAGTATATGGAGAGTAAAAGAAAGGTGAAGAGAGTAGTGAGACAGTGCAAAAGGAGAGCAGATGAAAGAGTGGGAGAGGCACTGTCAAGAAATTTTGCTGAAAATAAGAAAAAGTTTTGGAGTGAGATAAACAAGTTAAGAAAGCCTAGGTAACGAATGGATTTGTCAGTTAAAAACAAAGTAGGGGAGTTAGTAGATGGGGAGCTGGAGGTATTGGGTAGATGGCGGGAATATTTTGAGGAACTTTTAAATGTCGATGAAGAAAGGGAGGCGGTAATTTCATGCACTGGTCAGGGATTACGTAGAATGAAAAGGGGGTAAAGCAGCAGGAACTGACAGAATCATGACAGAAATGTTAAAAGCAGGGGGAGATATTGTGTTGAAGTGGTTGGTATTTTTGTTTAATAAATGTATGAAACCTAGGTAGTAGGTTGGTAGACAGCAACCACCCAGGGAGGTACTACCGTCTTGCCAAATGAGTGTAAAACGGAAGCCTGTAATTGTTTTACATGATGGTAGGATTGCTGGTGTCTTTTTTCTGTCTCATAAACATGCAAGATTTCAGGTATGTCTTGTTACTTCTACTTACACTTAGGTCACACTACACATTCATGTACAAGCATATGTATATACACACACCCCTCTGGGTTTTCTTCTATTTTCTTACTAGTTCTTGTTCTTATTTCCTCTTATCTCCATGGGGAAGTGGAACAGAATTCTTCCTCCGTAAGCCATGCGTGTCGTAAGAGGCGACTAAAATGCCGGGTGCAAGGGGCTAGTAACCCCTTCTCCTGTATATATTTGGGCCACCCTGCTTCGGAGGGAAACGGCCGACGTGTTGAAAGAAGAAAGAAATGTATGAAAGAGGGGAAGGTACCTAAGGAGTGGCAGAGAGTGTGTAGAGTTCCTTTATATAAAGGGAAGGGTGACAAAAGAGATTGTAAAAATTATAGGGGAATAAGTTTACTGAGTATACCAGGTAAAGTGTACGGTAGGGTTATTATTGAAAGAATTAGAGGTAAGACAGAGAGTAGGATCACAGATGAGCAAGGAGGTTTTAAGAGTGGGTAGGGGATGTGTTGATCAAGTGTTTACATTGAAGCATATATGTGAACAGTATTTAGATAAAGGTAGGGAAGTTTTCATTGTATTTATGGATATAGAAAAAGCATATGATAGAGTGGATAGGGGAGCAATGTGGCAGATGTTGCAAGTGTATGGAATAGGTAGTAAGTTACTGAATGCTGTAAAGAGTTTTTATGAGGATAGTGAGGCTCAGGTTAGGGTGTGTAGGAGAGGAGATTACTTCCTGGTAAAAGTAGGTCTTAGACAGGGATTGTAATGTCACCATCGTTGTTTAATATATTTATAGATGGGGTTGTAAAGAAGTAAATGCTAGGGTGTTGGGGAGAGGAGTGGGATTAAATTATGGGGAATCAAGCACAAAATGGGAGTTGACACAGTTACTTTTTGCTGATGACACTGTGCTTATGGGAGATTCTAAAGAAAAGTTGCAAGGTTAGTGGACGAGTTTGGGAGGGTGTGTAAAGGTAGAAAGTTGAAAGTGAACAAAGATAAGAGTAAGGTGATGAGGGTATCAAACGATTTAGATAAAGAAAAATTGGATATCACATTGGAGAGAGGGAGTATGGAAGAAGTGAATGTTTTCAAATATTTGGGAGTTGACTTGTCAACGGATGGGTTTATGAAGGATGAGGTTAACCATAGAATTGATGAAGAAAAAAAGGTGAGTGGTGCGTTGAGGTCTCTGTGGAGACAAAACACTTTATCTATGGAGGCAAGAAGGGAATGTATGAAAGTATAGTGGTACCAACACTCTTAAATGGGTGTGAAGCTTTGGCTGTAAATGCTACAGCGAGGTGGCAGCTGGAGGCAATGGAGATGTCCTGTCTAAGGGTAATGTGTGGTGTAAATATTATGCAGAGAATTCAGAGTGTGGAAATTAGGAGGAGGTGTGAAGTTACTAAAAGTATTAGTCAGAGAGCTGAAGAGGGGTTGTTGAGGTGGTTTGGTCATTTAGAGAATGGATCAAAGTAGAATGACTTGGAGAGCATATAAATCTGTAGGGAAGGAAGGATGGGTAGGGTCGTCCTTGAAAAGGTTGGAGGAGAGGGTAAAGGAGGTTTTGTGGGAGAGGGCTTGGACTTCCGGCAAGCGTGTGTGAGCGTGTTAGATAGGAGTGAATGGAGACGAATGGTTTTTGGGACCTGACGAGCTGTTGGATTGTGAGCAGGGTAATATTTAGTGAAGGGATTCAGGGAAACCGGTTATTATAGATTTAGCCAGATTTGAGTCCTGGAAATGAGAAGTACAATGCCTGCATTTTAAAGGAGGGGTCTGGGATAGTGACAGCTGGGAGGGACTATTATAAGCTGTCGAATCTGAGCGCCTCTGCAAAGACACTGATAATGTAAGATTAAGGTGAATGTGTTGAATAATGATGAAAGTATTTTCTTTTTGGGGATTTTCTTTCTTTTTGGGTCACCCTGCATCGGTGGGAGACGGCTGACTTGTTGAAAAAAAAAAAATATACAGTCAGAGATGACCAACCTGTTAAAAAAAAATACAGTATTTTACAGCAAACAAGACACTCTGGTGTTCAGGACGCCCCCCTCCTCCAAGTCTGACTGGTTAAATTTTGGAAAACAAGTGTTGATGGTTTGTTCTGCATTTTTTTCATCACTAATGCAGCTGACTGGCAGGTATGCCAGTCAGCTAAAACAAATTATCATACATAGTAACGATAACCAAAAAAATATCAAACAAGTGACTTATTTCCATTGGGTTTTTGGTTTCCATTGGGGTCCTTGATTTCCACTGCAGTCCTTCAATTCCATTGTTTGTCTTGTGTGTTGAATGGTTCTTCAGTGTTCTTGTGCTCGGCAGTATTTTTGTGTTTTTCAATGTCACTCAATTTAACTGCAATTAAACATTTGCAGGACACTATCACTCATTTGAGTCACATACAGTACATACATGAGCTGGACCTGACTAGCCTTGTTCTCCTTATGATTCACGAAATGATAACAACGTGATTGCAAACAAACCATACCATGGGCGGGGCTTAACTCGCGGCAAGTGAGTCGTAAAACTCCAGGCCAGCTGGCTACAATAAGATTCATCCAACTAGGTATACTACAGTGGTACCTTGACTTATGAGTTTAATTAGTTCTGTGACAGAGCTCGTAACTCAATTTGCTCATACAGTGGACCCCCGGATTACAATATTAATCCGTTCCAGAGGGCTTATCTTAAACCGAATTTAACTTAATCCGAATCTATTTTCCCCATAAGAAATAATGGAAATTCAATTACGTAATCCGTTTCAGACACCCAATATATATTAAAATAAATATTGTTTCCACATTAAATTACACAGAAAAGAATGAGATATAAAGTACATAAAACAGTAATAACTTGACACTTACCTTTATTGAAGAGTTGTTGATGTGTGGAAGACGGAAGGAGGGGAGAGGAAGGAGGAGTTGCTAGTGTTTGGAAGGGGAATCCCCTTCCATTAAGACTTCAGGTACCAAGTTCTTTTCCGGGTTACTTCCTTCTTTGTTTTTCAATGGCACTAGGACCAGCTTGGGAGTCACTGGACCCCTGTCGCTCAAAAAAGTGTTCCAGAGAGTTGTTTCTGGCGTATGTTAGAAATTGTGCTGGCTACAAGGGTGTGTTTGGGGACAGGACAAGATAGTCCTTCATTGTGACACTAATATCAACTCTACGGCTGATTTATCTGTCACAATTCATCTAATATGACATAATAAACAATACATATTACATTACGTAGAATGAAAGGGGGTAAAGCAGCTGGAATTGACGGAATCATGACAGAAATGTTAAAAGCAGGGGGGGATATAGTGCTGGAGTGGTTGGTATTTTTGTTTAATAAATGTATGAAAGAGGGGAAGGTACCTAGGGATTGGCAGCGAGCATGTATAGTTCCTTTATATAAAGGGAAGGGGGATAAAGAGAGTGTAAAAATTATAGGGAATAAGTTTACTGAGTATACCAGGTAAAGTGTATGGCAGGGTTATTATTGAAAGAATTAGAGGTAAGACAGAGAGTAGGATTGCAGATGAGCAAGGAGGCTTTAGAGTGGGTAGGGGATGTGTAGATCAAGTGTTTACAGTGAAGCATATATGTGAACAGTATTTAGATAAAGGTAGAGAAGTTTTTATTGCATTTATGGATTTAGAAAAGGGATATGATAGAGTGGATAGGGAGCAATGTGGCAAATGTTGCAAGTGTATGGAATAGGTAGTAAGTTACTGAAGGCTGTAAAGAGTTTTTATGAGGATAGTGAGGCTCAGGTTAGGGTGTGTAGGAGAGGAGATTACTTCCGGTAAAAGTAGGTCTTAGACAGGGTTGTGTAATGTCACCATGGTTGTTTAATATATTTATAGATGGGGTTGTAAAGAAGTAAATGCTAGGGTGTTGGGGAGAGGGGTGGGATTAAATTATGGAGAATTAAATGCAAAATGGGAGTTGACACAGTTACTTTTTGCTGATGATACTGTGCTTATGGGAGATTCTAAAGAAAAGTTGCAAGGTTAGTGGACGAGTTTGGGAGAGTGTGTAAAGGTAGAAAGTTAAAAGTGAACATAGATAAGAGTAAGGTGATGAGGGTATCAAACGATTTAAATAAAGAAAAATTGGATATCACATTGGAGAGAGGGATTATGGAAGAAGTAAATGTTTTCAGATATTTGGGAGTTGATGTGTCAGCAGATGGGTTTATGAAGGATGAGGTTAACCATAGAATTGATGAAGGAAAAAAGGTGAGTGGTGCATTGAGGTATCTGTGGAGACAAAAACGTTATCCATGGAGGCAAAGAAGGGAATGTACGAAAGTATAGTGGTACCAACACTCTTATATGGGTGTGAAGCATGGGTTGCAAATGCTGCAGCGAGGAGGAGGCTGGAGGCAGTGGAGATGTCCTGTCTAAGGGCAATGTGTGGTGTAAATATTATGCAGAAAATTCGGAATGTGGAAATTAGGAGAAGGTGTGGAGTTACTAAAAGTATTTGTCAGAGGGCTGAAGAGGGTTGTTGAGGTGGTTTGGTCATTTAGAGAGAATGGATCAAAGTAGAATGACTTGGAGAGCGTATAAATCTGTAGGGAAGGAAGGCGGGGTAGGGTCGTCCTAGAAAAGGTTGGAGGAAGGGGTAAAGGAGGTTTTGTGGGCGAGGGCTTGGACTTCCAGCAAGCATGTGTGAGCGTGTTAGATAGGAGTGAATGGAGACGAATGGTTTTGGGACATGACGATCTGTTGGAGTGTGAGCAGGGTAACATTGTGTGAAGGGATTCAGGGAAACCAGTTAATTGATTTAGTTGGACTTGAGTCCTGGAAATGGGAAGTACAATGCCTGCACTTTAAAGGAGGGGTCTGAGATAGTGACAGCTGGGAGGGACTTTTCTCAGCTGTAGTATCTGAGCTCCTCTGCAAAGACAGTGATTATGTATGAGTGTGGTGAAAGTGTTGAATGATGATGAAAGTTTTTTCTTTTTGGGGATTTTCTTTCTTTTTGGGTCACCCTGCCTCGGTGGGAGACGGCCAACTTGTTGAAAAAAAAACATATTAATAACATAGAAACATAACATATACTCTAGAATGAATAAAATATGTCATTATGAATGTGAGGACTAGTGTTGTGTTGTTTGTTGTTGGGTGTATAAGGGCCACTGACCATAAGCTGTACATATAATGGTGGTGGTGGGCAGCAGCAGCAGACGGCAGTGTTGTCAGTCGCCCTATACCTCAAACAACAATGGAGGAGTTAAGTTTCGTGTCGTCATTTTTCTATCGATTAATGGCTTAATTTACTTGCTACACTGTTAATGCTACATTTTATTGCTGGCTGGCACTATAGCCTTTATCAACTCCTGCTGCTTTAGTATCATAACATATCGTAGAATCACTGAATCATTAAGAAGACACATTCTCCCCTCTCAGCCCTTTACCAAAGGGCTGGCACTAGGAGCTTTCTTTGGGCCCATGGTGGCTTATTTAGCAGTTGCAAGCACTAAAAACAATGGAATGACAAAATGTATGGTATGAATGCATGGGTGGCTGTCACTCGCTGGTAAACAATGACACACTGACTCTGGATGGAGTGTTGGGCCGTCCTGGCCATGCGTACGCGTCCAGGATGAATGGCTTATTCCGAGCGGATCATCATATACCGAACCAATATTTTTACGGAAAAATGTATTGTTTTCCGAATTTAGCGTAATCCGGGGGTCCACTGTACAGTGGACCCTCGGTTAGCGGCCGTTCCTGTTAGCGGCCGGTTTTACGGCTCCCGGTTAGCAGCCGTTTCTCTGGTTAGCGGCCGTATTGGACGCGTCAACCCACCGGCTGGGGACGCTTGCATTTCAGTTTGTTTGTGTCTCTCGGTGCGTAAGGAAGCTTCTGCTCATTCATCCAAACATTTTGCTTGTTTTCCATTGTTTTTTGTCAGTGCAACTGCGAAATAATTAATCATTGCTCCCAAGAAAGTTATTAGTAAAGTTCCTTTGGTAAAGAAAGTGAGAAACACGATAGAATTCAAGGCAGGCAGGCATAGAGGCAAGGAGTGTAGCAGGCATGCAGGGAGTGTAGCAGGCATGCAGGGAGTGTAGCAGGCATGCAGGGAGTGTAACAGGCATGCAGGGAGTGTAGCAGGCATGCAGGGAGTGTAGCAGGCATGCAGGGAGTGTAGCAGGCATGCAGGGAGTGTAGCAGGCATGCAGGGAGTGTAGCAGGCATGCAGGGAGTGTAGCAGGCATGCAGGGAGTGTAGCATTCATGCACGGAGTGTAGCATTCATGCACGGAGTGTAGCATTCATGCACGGAGTGTAGCATTCATGCAGGGAGTGTAGCAGGCATGCAGGTAGTGTAGCAATCATGCAGGGAGTGTAGCATTCATGCAGGGAGTGTAGCATTCATATGAAGCAGGGAGTGTAGCAGGCATGCAGTTAGTGTAGCAGGCATACAGGGAGTGTAGCATTCATGCAGGGAGTGTAGCAGGCATGTAGGGAGTGTAGCATTCATGCAGGGAGTGTAGCATTCATCCAGGGAGTGTAGCAGGCATGCAGGTAGTGTAGCATTCATGCAGGGAGTGTAGCATTCATGCAGGGAATGTAGCAGGCATACAGGGAGTGTAGCATTCACGCAGGGAGTGTAGCATTCATGCAGGGAGTGTAGCATTCATGCAGGGAGTGTAGCATTCATGCAGGGAGTGTAGCATTCATGCAGGGAGTGTAGCATTCATGCAGGGAGTGTAGCATTCATGCAGGGAGTGTAGTATTCATGCAGGGAGTGTAGCATTCATGCAGGGAGTGTAGCATTCATGCAGGGAGTGTAGCATTCATGCAGGGAGTGTAGTTGGTGGAATGACTCAGAAGCTGGTCCTAGTGGCATTAAAAGACAAAGAAGGGCAGTAACCCCAGAGAGGGACTTGTTACCCCAAGTCCTTTTGGAGGGAGATTCCCCTTCCAAAAACTAACTCCTCCCTATTTGCTCCTCCCTATCTTCCAGAAGCCAGCATTAGTCTTCAATAAAGGTATGTAATACTGATTTAATTGTTAAAAAAAATATTTTTTGGTGAATATTTTTGTCTGGAACGGATTAATTGTATTTACATTAATTCTTATGGGGAATATTATTTCGGTTAAAGGCCATTTCGGTTAAAGGCCTAGCTCCTGGAACGGATTACGGCCGCTAACCGAGGGTCCACTGTATATCAAATCAATTTTCCTCACTGAAATTAATTGAAATGCCATTAATCTGTTCCAGCCCCCAAAAAACTACCCCAATTTTTTGGTTACGGGTTTTTAAATAAGAAAAATGTATTTAGAAATAAGAAATTATTTTTGCCATTTTTGCCAGGTCCCAGCAATGTTTTAGAAATGCTGCAGTATATATGAAACTCCTTGAACCACAGTGTAAGATGAGTGTCACTCCACTGCTTACAGTGCAACAGTCTCTGTCTCTGTCTATCTGTGTCTCTATCTCTGTCTATCTCTGTCCCTATCTCTGTCTATGTGTCTCTATCTCTGTCTATCTGTGTCCTGCCAGCGTGGCCATGACGAACTCTAGCTCTAATCTCCTCAAAGCCGTCATCATGACTCATGAAATTATAATGGCATGAGATTCGTCTGTAAAAACTTGCATTTGTGGTCACAGTGGTGCCTGTGCTAACCTCCCTATGGTGTATAAATATACCTAGTTGCATTAATCTTATTGTAGCCAGCTGCCCCAGTGGCTTGCATGCTGGCTTGGAGTTTTACGATTCACTCGCCACGAGTTCAATCCCCATCCATGGTATGGTTCATGTCCTCTTTTTACTCACTGTCTGGATGTGTCAATGCCTAGGACTGCATATTGATTTGTGATGGTTTTTCATGCATTTTAAAAATATTTTGTTTGTTTTTAAGTTCACTGATTTTGCTATTTAATAAGACTACATTTGTATTGCAACACGACCAAAACAAACTTACAGTGTGCAAATGGTGGCTTTTGTGTATTACTACCGTATCTTACTACTGTATCTTGCCATATCTTACTATCATATCTTACCATAACTTACTGCCAAATCTTACCATAACTTACTGCCATATCTTACCATAACTTACTGCCGTATTTTACTACCATATCTTATTGTAACTTACCGTATCTTATTGCTGTATCTTACCATAACTTACTGCCCTATCTTGTCATATCTTACCTTAACTTACTGCAACTTATTGCCATAACTTTCTACCATATATTACCATCACTTACTGCCATATCTTATTACCGTATCTTACTGCTGTTTTTTATCCTATCTTATTGCCATATTTTACCGTATCTTACTACCGTTTCTCAATTTGTCTTACTGCCGTATCTTACCACATCTTACTATTGTATTTTACCGCATCCTATTACCATTTGATGGTAAACAGGTGAATTAGCCTACTGATATTACCATAGTTCATCTGACCCCATCCACTGGTTTACCTTAGTCTACCGCCACTAAGTGCCAACAAATTTTTACAATACTTTTGTTATTTATTCATTTTTTATACAAAATAGTTAACATGATTCATTATTGGGTCATATACATGAGCTTAGATTACTGTTTAGTATCAAAAAACTTCTCTAGGCTTAGACCGAGTCCTCTGAGCAAAGCAAGAGTGACTCAGATGTGCCTAGCATGGGCCCTAGACCTGCTGCAGTGCTCCTGTACTCTGTTAACTGTCATAAGATAAACATGTAAAAGGTATCTAAACATTAAGTACAGACAGTAGTAGTGAAAGTACTGTATTGGGTAATCATGTGTGTCAATGGAGAGGATAGGAAATACATTATCTGAAAGAAAGTAACATTACTACAGAAACTAGAAAGTGTAGCATTGCTAAGCACATGACAGCATATGATGTTGGTTATCATGTAATAACATCGCTACTTGGAGTCACTAAAAAAATAAGGTATGGAAAGAATATAACTTGCCTTAGCAAGTTATATTCTTAGAAAGCATTTGTAAGTGGCAAAGTAAAACAAAAATAAAAATGAGAAAGTAAAAAAAATAAGGGCAAAACTATAAAATATGAAAGTGAATTTTTATTTTGGAGGTAATGTGGAGGTATGAAGAACATAGGATACCAATTAGTGGCACAACACTGTGTAGTAAAATAAAATACATTCTTCACCTAGATGTGGTATTCTAGTTGAAAATGATATGAAAACAGAAAAAAAAAGAGAAATGCAGTAAAATGAGATCTTTTATTGACAATGTTTTGCCTACACAGTGGGCTTTATCAAGTCACAAACAGATGTATTATATTGCATTTATCCCTTTTTTTCATCATGGTATTTTATATAATTTCTCCAGATATGCTAAACATTTACCAGTGGAAAATGTCTACATATGGCTCTTTAAAAAATTATAAATTTTCTTCACACACCTTTGAATATTCCATGAAAAACACTGGCTCAGACTTACTTTCATTTTTTTTAATGCTCGAGTCAGCTTGTCAATCATAAAGTCATTATCTGATGCAACAAAAACACTTTTTGCCCCAGTTGACTTAGCAACACGCTTCAGTTTCTTGATAATTGAGTTTTCTGAAGGAAGACAAAGTTGTAGTGTAGCTACTCCATATTCATTACGGTAGCCCAAGCATTGGGGTGCAGCGAAAAGGTTGGGGCTGTGTTCCACATGTTCACATGCTCGCACCTGAAAAAAACCCATGAAGGTTAATTGTAACAATAACGTATGTAATACAAAATAATTACATTTTTCTAACACTAATTTATAGATGTCATTTTCTGTGGATTAAAGAAAAGATGCATAGAGGCAATTCTCCTACATTTTATAAGTTACCAAAAGTAATCATAACTTTATTTATAACCAAATACAGTGGTACCTCGGTTTACGATATTTTTTCATTCCAGAATGCTGTTCAAGTGCCATTAGCAAACGAATTTATCCCCATAAGGAATAATGTAAAATAGACTAGTCCTTTTAGACCCCCAAAAATACACTTACAAAAGCATTTAAAAAAATAAACTTACATAAAAGGGCGAGTAGCACAATAAAAAACAGAAAAATTATTTATGTTAATCTAACCACTCAATAAGTCAACTAGTTTCTGTTAATAACTATTAAAAATATTTCTCAGTAATTATGCAAGAGAATAGGAAGAGTAAGCCACAAGTCAGATAGTGTACGTGAACTCAGATGCTGACTCCTGCCAAGGCAGGGTGACCCAAAGAAAACACATTCATTATTATTCATTCAACTGCTGTCTTGCAAGATTATCTTCCAACTGCAACATCCCCACCCCACCCTCGGTGAACACATTGCCCTTTCCACCTCCAGGACTCAAGTCTGGCTAATCAGCTTCCCTGAATCTCTTTATAAAAGTTACCTTTCTCAAATTCCAACAGCATGTCCATTAAAAACCACTCCTATCTAATATGCTCACACAAGCTTGCTATATGCTCAAGCCTCTTTTACCACCTCCAACCATCCTGGGATGACCCCTACCCTTCCTGAGGTTCATCCCAGATTTATACACCTTTTTCATCATACTATCCCTCTCCACCCTCTCTACATGCCCTAACCACCCTAACAATCCCTCCTCACTCCTCTGTATTATACCCTTGGTGACCTCACATTGCCTTTTAATTTCTACACTCCAAACTCTGCATAATATTCACATTACACATTGCCCTCAAACATGATATCTTTGCTGCCTCCAGCCTTCTTTTAGCTGCAGCAGTCAAAACCCATGACTCATACCCATATAAAAGTGTTGGTACTAACAGCTCTATTCAAGGCAGGTGAAACTGCAGATCTAGAGAATGTACAGAGAACCTTCACTGGACATTTAAGTTCAGTCAAGCACGTTATTTACTGGGAATGCTTGTAGTCACTTTACCTGTACTCCCTGGAGTGCAGGCAAGGGAGATACAGTGGACCCCGGTTTTCGTAATTTATTCGTTCCAGAATGCTGTTCAAGTGACATTACCAAACAAATTTATTCCCATAAGGAATAATGTAAATTAGACAAGTCCTTTTAGATCCCCAAAAATACACTTACAAAAGCACTTACAAAAATACACTTACATAATTGTTCGAGTTTGGAGCATAACGAACACCGGGGGTCCATTGTACATCATAATCTACACCTGGAAAATCCTAGGTGTATTGGTCCCAAATCTGCACACAGAAATCACTCATTATGAAAGCAAAAGACTGGGCAGACTGTGCAACATCCCCCCATGAAAAGTAGGGGTGCCATGAGTACACTAAGAGAAAACACAATAAGTGTCTGAGGCCCAAGACACTTATTGTGTCTTGCCCTTATGCCTCCCACCAGGCATAAGGGCAATTACCAATAGACCCCTGGCCGCGTTCAAGAGGGAGTTAGACAGATACCTAAAGTCAGCACCCAACCAGCGGCCATTAGTAACAGCCTGGTTGATCAGGCCTTGATCCACTGGGAGGCCTGGTCAAGGACTGGGGTGCAGGGGTGTTGACCCACAGAACACCCTCCAGGTAGACTATACTCTAGTACATTCCTTTTAATGCCTCCCTACACAAACTTTCTATCCACAGATGCTGCAACACACCACCTACCTTTATCCATTTATCTATTCTAAGGCTCACCCATCTGCTGACAAGTCCACTCTCAAATATCTAAATGCACTCACTTCCTCCATACTCCCTCCCTATGATCTGACATTCAATCTATCATTGCCTAGACTTTTTGTTATCTTCATCTTTCCTACACTCACTTTTAATTTCATTCTTTTACATACCTTCCCAAATTAGTCCACCAACTTTTGCAACTTGTCTTCAGAATCGGTTATATAATATTTAAGGAGTTTATGCAAAACCAAAATTTGTATGAAAAAAGAAGAAAAAAATGGAAACAGGAATGAAAAAAGTGGAAAAAGAAGGTGCGAATTAAAAAACCCTTAGCTAAAAGTCAAAATATGTACTGGAGAAATGAAGAGTATCTGAGTGTTTTTTATTTTAACACACCGGCCGTCTCCCATTGAGGTAGAACCAAAAAAAATTAACTAAATAAAAAAAAAAAAAAACTTCATCATCATTCACTCAATCACTGTCTTCACAAACGCAAGATATCATCACAGCTAAGATGACCCTCTGAATTGCAACACCCTCCTTCCCTCCTCCTGAGTGCAGGCATTGTACTTCCCATCTACAAGACTGAAGCCTGGCTAAACGGTTTCCCTGAATCCCTTCATAAATGTTACTTTGCTCACACTCCAACAGCAAGTCAAATCGTAAAAACCACTTGTCTTTGCTCACTCCTATCTAACATACTCACACAAGCCTGCTAGATGTCCAAATCCTTAGCCCTAAATATTTGTTTAAGGTTTTATAAGAAACAAGAGAGCCAACTAGATAAACTTCGAAATAACACCTAAACAAAGAGTAAAAATAAAGGTAAAATTTGAAGTCTGACCATGTCTAGGTAACAATTATAAAATTACGTAAAAACAGAAATGTATCCGATTGCAGTGGTGCCAAGATTTTCATTGCTGCTGTGAAGCACGATCTGTTACAGTTAGAAGAATGCTGGACAGTCATGTTATGTTTAGGATCAATGTGGATGTGTATATTAAGCAGAGAATAAGGAGTGAAAAAATTAAAAGATGGTGATCATTTAGAAAATATGAAACAAGATATGCTGATCAAGAGTGAGTATTAATCTGGAGTTGATAGGTGTGGAGAAGATCCCAGAAAGGTTTGGAAGGATGTTAAGTAGGTTTAGAGGGGTAAGGGCTTGAACATTCAGCAGGTATGTGTGAATGTGTTAGATTAGAATGAATGGAGACAAGTGGTATTTTGCAATTTGATGTGCTGCCAATATAAGCAAAAAAACATCTAAAACAATAATCAGTGAAAGAGGTTAGCTGGACTTCAGTTGTGGAGGTGAGAAGTACTGTGACTTCACTTTGAGACAGATGGCAATGGTGCTGTTTAGTGGATCAACTGGATTGTAATGTCTATGAACTTCCAGAAATACAGCTATTAAATGAATGGTGAATGTGTTTTCTTCTATGGATCACTCTATTTTGGAGGGAAACAGCCAATGTGTTAAAAGAATATATATATACAATACAGTATAAATAAATTTTTCCAACCTTTGCTGATAAATGGAAGCAAAGCAAGCATGCCAAGAAAGGTCTAACCTTTTACCAACAGAAGAATCTCAGAAGAGGATGATTATTTAAGGTTGTTTTTAGTGGGTTTTACTAAACCTATTAAAGAATGTCTATAACATTCATATACAGTCTCTTGAATTTCTGTGTCCTTGGAAAAAATATCTAAATAATCAAATTATAATATACTAATTAATTATAAGCTGCAACATACCCAATCAATTCCATTTCGTAGATGTATACCAATAAATGGCCCTCTAGGTAATGAAGAAATAAAGTTTTGAGCTTTACTCAGTATGGTGTCACTCCAAACAAGATACCTGTGCAAATGTCGATTGCTTTCTTGAACTGGAAAAGTTGCTGGGGCTCCCGTGAAGGCCAACACTGGAAAAAGAAAACACTGTGTGTATAAGGAGTGCTACTTAACAATTACAATCACTGTACAAGTACTGTAAAACCCCTGTATCCACTGATTTAGTATCCACAGTTTCAGTTATCCTCGGTTTACTGTGGCCCAAAAATACCTCCTAATTTTGCATAATAATGGCCTCAAAGCACAAAAGTAGAGAAGCTGGCAGTTCTTCAAAGCCTAAGAGAAGCCACGAAGTGCTTCCCATCAGTGAAAAAGTGATAATTCTCCTATAATAGGTATGTATAGGACTTAGGGTTTGCTACTATTCATGGCTTTGGTATCTGTGGCAGGTCCTTGGAATGTATCCCCCATGGATAAGGGGGGTCCTGCTATACTGTTTTCATTTTTCTCTAAAGGTTATTTTAATTTTCTCTCCCTATCTCAGCCACAATCCCTGAAGACTAACAAAATGCATTTAGACTGAACATTTCTTATACAAACCAGGCCATTTTGTTGGTGGGTAGAGCTCATTCCACTGTTCGGCCATATTCTGATACTGAACATCGTAGCTGAGACCACGATAGAATTCAGAACCAACAAAATCTACACTGAAAGTATCCCAGAAAGGTCCAAATGGGTTACCCTCTTTTGCATTGCAGCCATCAGAGTTGTGACGAGGTACATAGCAGAAAGCTGCAAACATAATGATTATGAATAAATGGTGATCTTCATTGGATGGCTATGTAATAAAAATGTTCTAAGGCAAAAAGTACTCTGCTAAAGTATTTGTTATATTTAGTAAATCCAGGGGATTACTGCCCATGCAGTGCAGTCTCAGATCAGGCCTAAATTGGAGAGGAAATATTACACGACTATTAAGAAACATAAAGGAAAGTAAAAGTAAGTGCATACTGAACATTCATGAGACAAATGAATAATACAGTGGACCCCCGAGTAACGAACACCCCGGAAATCGTACAATTATGTAAGTATAATATGTAAGTATAATGTGGTTACAGGCGAGTGGGTGCGGGAGGGAAGAAGAGCGATTGGTGGAATGATGATGTAAAGAGAGTAGTAAGGGAGAAAAAGTTAGCATATGAGAGGTTTTTACAAAGTAGAAGTAATGCAAGGAGGGAAGAGTATATGGAGAGAAAAAGAGAGGTTAAGAGAGTGGTGAAGCAATGTAAAAAGAGAGCAAATGAGAGAGTGGGTGAGATGTTATCAACAAATTTTGTTGAAAATAAGAAAAAGTTTTGGAGTGAGATTAATAAGTTGAGGAAGCTTAGGGAACAAATGGATTTGACAGTTAAAAATAGGAGAGGAGAGTTATTAAATGGGGAGTTAGAGGTATCGGGAAGATGGAGGGAATATTTTGATGAGTTGTTAAATGTTGATGAAGACAGGGAAGCTGTGATTTCGTGTATAGGGCAAGGAGGAATAACATCTTGTAGGAGTGTGGAAGAGCCAGTTGTGAGTGTGGGGGAAGTTCGTGAGGCAGTGGGTAGAATGAAAGGGGGTAAGGCAGCTGGGATTGATGGGATAAAGATAGAAATGTTAAAAGCAGGATGGGATATAGTTTTGGAGTGGTTAGTGCTATTATTTAATAAATGTATGGAAGAGGGTAAGGTACCTAGGGATTGGCAGAGAGCGTGTATTGTTCCTTTGTATAAAGGCAAAGGGGACAAAAGAGAGTGCAAAAATTATAGGGGGATAAGTCTGTTGAGTCTAGGTAGTAGGTTGGTAGACAGCAACCGCCCAGGGAGGTACTACCGTCCTGCCAAGTGAGTGTAAAACGAAAGCCTGTATTTGTTTTACATGATGGTAGGATTGCTGGTGTCTTTTTTCTGTCTCATAAACATGCAAGATTTCAGGTATGTCTTGTTACTTCTACTTACACTTAGGTCACACTACACATTCATGTACAAGCATATGTATATACACACACCCCTCTGGGTTTTCTTCTATTTTCTTACTAGTTCTTGTTCTTATTTCCTCTTATCTCCATGGGGAAGTGGAACAGAATTCTTCCTCCGTAAGCCATGCGTGTCGTAAGAGGCGACTAAAATGCCGGGTGCAAGGGGCTAGTAACCCCTTCTCCTGTATATATTACTAAATGTAAAAGGAGAAACTTTCGTTTTTTCTTTTGGGCCACCCTGCTTCGGTGGGAAACGGCCGACGTGTTGAAAGAAAGAAGAAGAAGTCTGTTGAGTGTACCTGGTAAAGTGTATGGTAGAGTTATTATTGAAAGAATTAAGAGTAAGACAGAAAGAAGGATAGCAGATGAACAAGGGGGCTTTAGGAAAGGTAGGGGGTGTGTAGACCAAGTGTTTACAGTGAAACATAAAGGTGAACAGTATTTGGATAAGGGTAAAGAGGTTTTTGTGGCATTTATGGATTTGGAAAAGGCGTATGATAGGGTGGATAGGGGGCAATGTGGCAGATGTTGCAGGTGTATGGAATAGGAGGTAGGTTACTGAAAGCAGTGAAAAGTTTTTATGAGGATAGTGAGGCTCAAGTTAGAGTGTGTAGGAGGGAAGGGGACTATTTCCCAGTAAAAGTGGGCCTTAGACAAGGATGTGTGATGTCACCATGGTTGTTCAATATATTTATAGATGGGGTTGTAAGAGAAGTGAATGCGAGGGTCTTGGCAAGAGGTGTGGGGTTAAAAGATAAAGAATTAAATACAAAGTGGGAGTTGTCACAGTTGCTTTTTGCTGATGACACTGTGCTTTTGGGAGATTCTGAAGAGAAGTTGCAGAGGTTGGTGGATGAATTTGGTAGGGTGTGTAAAAGAAGAAAATTGAAAGTGAACATAGGAAAGAGTAAGGTGATGAGGATAACAAAAAGATTAGGTGACGAAAGATTGGATATCAGATTGGAGGGAGAGAGTATGGAGGAGGTGAATGTATTCTTCAGATATTTGGGAGTGGACATGTCAGCAGATGGGTCTATGAAGGATGAGGTGAATCATAGAATTGATGAGGGAAAAAGGGTGAGTGGAGCACTTCGGAGTCTTTGGAGACAAAGAACTTTGTCCATGGAAGTAAAGAAGGGAATGTATGAGAGTATAGTTATACCAACACTCTTATATGGGTGTGAAGCATGGGTGATGAATGTTGCAACGAGGAGAAGGCTGGAGGCAGTGGAGATGTCATGTCTGAGGTCAATGTGTGGTGTGAATATAATGCAGAGAATTCGGAGTTTGGAAATTAGGAGAAGGTGCGGGATTACCAAAACTATTATCCAGAGAGCTGAGGAGGGGTTGTTGAGGTGGTTCGGACATGTAGAGAGAATGGAACGAGACAGAATAACTTCGAGAGTGTATAAATCTGTAGTGGAGGGAAGGCGGGGTATGGGTCGGCATAGGAAAGGTTGGAGAGAGGGGGTAAAGGAAGTTTTGTGTGCGAGGGGCTTGGACTTCCAGCAAGCATGTGTGAGCGTATTTGAGAGGAGTGAATGGAGACAAATGGTTTTTAATACTTGACGTGCTGTTGGAGTGTGAGCAAAGTAACATTTATGAAGGGATTCAGGGAAACCGGCAGGCCGGACTTGAGTCCTGGAGATGGGAAGTACGTACAGTGTCTGCACTCTGAAGGAGGGGTGTTAATGTTGCAGTTTTATAACTAGTGTAAAGCACACCTCTTGCAAGACAGTGATGGAGTGAATGATGATGAAAGTTTTTCTTTTTCGGGCCACCCTGCCTTGGTGGGAATCAGCCGATGTGTTAATAAAAAATAAAATAATAAAAAATAATATTGTAAGTGCTTTTGGAAGTGTATTTTTGGGGGTCTGAAATAGACTAACCTACGTGACATTATTCCTTAACCCTTTCAAGGTTTTTGACGTACTAGTACGGCTTACGCACCAGGGCATTTGATGTACTAGTACGCCTAAATTCTAACGCCCTCAAATCAAGCAGAAACAGGCTGGTAGGCCTAGATGTGAGAGAATGGGTCTGTGCGGTCAGTGTGCGCAGTATAAAAAAATCCTGCACCACACAGTGCATAATGAGGAAAAAAAAAACTGACCGTGTTTTTGGTTTAAAACAGCGACTTTGCAGTCTATTTTCGTATGGTATTTATGCTTGTATTCTTGTTTTCTTAGTCTCATTTGATAGAGTGGATGATATATTACAGAAATAGAGATAATTTTGACTGGTTTCACGATGACAAGTAAAATAGCGAAAATGTTCGATTTTTTCCTATGTTCAAGAGTAAACAAATCACGCCATGCGTCCAATACACATCAACTGGGTAGTCTAATATTCTTGCACAAGTGCGCTGATATTATTTATACTGTTTTTACAATGATGCAGTAGTATACATAACAGAAAATCTTCAATTTTTTGTGAAAATAAAAATTCAAAATGGAAAGCAAAAGTAATGCAATAGGAGCCTGGAGACGTGACTAATGAACTGATAAAATGTTATTTTAGTGCCAGGAATGTCTGTCTTGTTTATTCTGGACCCTATTTTGAAATTGGCATCTTTTGAAATTTGTGTGAAATTGGCAATATTGTCAATTTCTGACCACTTTATTGGGTAGTTGAAATCAGTAAATTGATGGTTTCTTGTACTCTTCTACAATAATAGCTATGGTTTTCGTAGACTGAGACATTGGAATTGGGCGAAAATAGGGCTCAAAGTGGGCGAAATCGCAGATGCGTAAATATCTTCGATACTGCTAACTTTGCGAGAGCATAATTCTGTTAGTTTTAAACCAAATTTCATACTCTTGGTGGCGTTATGATCGGAAAAAGATGCTCTATCATTTCATAAGAAAAAATAATTTTGTTTTTTTCCGAAAACGTTTCGACCCTGAGAGAGAGTTAAGAATCAAGATCTCGACCCTGAAAGGGTTAAGGGAGTAAATTCGTTTGGTAATGGCACTTGAGAAGGCTTCTGGAATGAAGTTTTTACGTTACTCGGGGGTCCACTGTACCAGTAATCCTGCCAAAGTGCAAAACATTTAATTGGCTTTCATATTACACTGATATGACTGGATAGTAGTACTTCCCTGGTTGGTTGCTGTCTACCAACTTAGTACCTAGTTAATACTTAGGATCAAATTTTTTACATCAGTACAGTTTCCAGGAATGCAGGTTACTTTCAGTGAAGAATAAAAAAATGAAAAATTCATTAGATAGGTTGTTTTTACCACATTAAGTGTTTCTCATCATGGCAGGGTGAATGTTTGATGTTTCACACTAAGGTAGAGTGATGTTAGAAAGATTTCCCACCATGACAGGATATGTTAGATACCGTATTTTATGGTGAACGAGATGCTCCGATGTTGAAGATGCCCTCCCCCCAAATTCTGATTGGCTAAATTTTGGAAAAAAAGATAAATGGTACTTCAGCCTCCAAGAGGCTGGGTAATTTTTGAGACTAATTTTGTGGAAAAAAAAATAGCGTCTTCGACTCCGTAAAATACAGTACATCTACCTATCTCTGATAGCTTCCCTCAATACAGGTGATCGAGAGAAAAGCCTCTGAGGAGTTTACCTGGAGAGAGTTCCGGGGGTCAACGCCCCCGCGGCCCGGTCTGTGACCAGGCCTCTGTATAACTTACTCCATCAAGAGATGTGTCCAGAATTTAATCCTAAACTTTGCCTTCCTATAATGCTAGTTGCCTAACCAGCTCTCTAGCTCCCTTTACTGTACTTTGTTCTTGCATATCTTTCTGGCAAGTCACTCTGTCTGACTTTTTTTGGGTTATCCTAGGTTCTCTACACATATGCTGCTATGTATGGTAATCTACATAACTGTATTTTTTTTTTAACACGTCGGCTGTTTCCCACCAAGGCAGGGTGACCCAAAAAGAAAGAATAAGCTTACTTGCTTAAGTCTACCACCAGTCAACAAGGTAAGTAAAACTCTACATATCACACATCAAAGATATTTTAGGCTAACCACATTTTTCCATGTATTTTTATATTATTTATTCCTTCCCAACTACAGTAAATAGAAAAATACTCTAGGAAATAAGTTATGCACCACTGAAAATTAAGAAAAAGTTAATAAAAACTGCGACCATAACTGGGAGAGTATTAGCCCCTCTGTATCCCAAGGAATTGGTGTCTGTGCCTCAGTCATCATTTTTTTTTTTTCAACAAGTCGGCCATCTCCCACTGAGGCAGGGTGACCCAAAAAAAAAGAAAATCCCCAAAAAGAAAATACTTTCATCATCATTCAACACTTTCACCACACTCATACATAATCACTGTCTTTGCAGAGGTGCTCAGATACGACAGCTGAGAATAGTCCCTCCCAGCTGTCACTATCCCAGACCCCTCCTTTAAAGTGCAAGACATCATATATGTACTGATATTTATTCTGGGTTAAGAAATTTTAATTAGTTACATAACTGTAACTGCAGTACCTGAGTTTGCTGGGGTTAAAGATTGGTTCTTGGGTCCACCTCTGAATTTTTGGTCAACTGACGTGATTTTGCTAACATAGTTACTGATGTGATTTTTGCCATTTTAACTACTGAATCTATGTATGGAGTCATCCTTTACTAATGCATGCCATTTCCTAACTCATGCTACTTTACTATGCATAGGTTTTAAAAATGCATTATAACATGCTCTTATCCTGTGACACTTGTGTACATAAGTAAACTGCCAGGTTATTTCTAATTTTTATTTTTTTTATAAAGAAAGTTGGAACATGTAGTATAACAAAAAAGAAAAGGTAACAAAAAAAAAGTCAACTATGTAGTAAATGCAATTATGGTGATTAAGTGCGCTTACTGGTACCAAAGGAGATGTTCCTAAGGACGTTATTTTAACTCTGAAGAAGGCTGGCAACACCAATATTCTTATAAAGGCAAAATAATGTTTGAGGTACACATTATTTTATTAACACATTGGTGCCACAATAAAGGAAACACATTCACTATCACCATCCAACAGTTGTTTTACCAGAAGTGTGTGGACATCATAATTCAAAGGATTCTCTGAACTGAAACTTCTTCACCCCTCCCTCAGCTTGTAGGCACTATGCTTCCCACTTCCAAGATTCAAGTCCAGCTAACCAGTTTCCCTGAATCCCTTTATAAATATTACCTTTCTTACACATGAAGAGCTTGTTAAGTAGTAAGAACTATTTGTCTCCACTCCAATCTAACACACTCAAACAAGTCTACCGGATGTTCAAGCCTCTAACACTCGCAACCTCCTTTACCCCCTCCTATCAACCCTTCTTGAGATGATTCTTATCCCTCCTTCCCTAAACCCTTGATTTACACCTTTTAAGTTATTCCAGTCTGTTTCATCCTCTCTAAATTACTGCTGCAAATGGATTTTATGGGAAAAGTAAGCCATTTTTTTTTTTTTAAGTAGTTTGTATATAGGCATATTTTACCTAAAAAATTTAAGTTTTTCAGTAAATGCTTGAGAAAGCCTTGAATCGTCGAAATATGCAATAAAAACATTTTAGATAATTTTTCAATATTTATAAATAATTTACATATTTTTAAAAAATCCCCCAAACAACCTATATAACTCCCTTCTCATCCATCTGAATTATACCTGGCAAGTCTACACCACCTTCTAATTTCTATGCTCTGAATTCTCTGCATAATATTCACACCACACATTGCCCTCTAACATGACATCTTTACTGTATCCAACCTCCTCCTTACTGCAGTATTTAAAACCCATGCCTTATCCCCATTTAACAGTGTTGGTATCACTATATTCTGGTATACAGTCATCCCTTGGTTTTCAATTGTCTCAGTTTTCACTGATTTTGGTTTTCACTCACTTTTTTCGTGGAAAAATTGTCTCAGTTTTCACCGAATGTCTCAGTTTTCACTGATGGTACGGAACCTGTCCACCAGTGCTGCACACATACAAAACCCGCTAGACCGCCACCCACGCACATTGTCACGCAGTGTAGCATTGTTTATGCTTGAGTTAACAACCATCCCAGGAGTTCATACAAAACATTTATTAACAATTCATTGTTTTTGGCCCTTGATTATTGTGTGTGACTACTAAATAAGCTACCATGGGCCCAAAGAAAGCTCCTAGTGCCAGTCCTTTGGTAAAGAAAGTGAGAAACACGATGGAATTTAAGAGTGTAGCAGGTATGCAGGGAGTGTAGCAGGTATGCAAGGAGTGTAGCAGGTATGCAGGGAGTGTAGCAGGTATGCAAGGAGTGTAGCAGGTATGCAGGGAGTGTAGCAGGTATGCAAGGAGTGTAGCAGGTATGCAGGGAGTGTAGCATGTATGCAAGGAGTGTAGCAGGTATGCAGGGAGTGTAGCAGGTATGCAGGGAGTGTAGCAGGTATGCAGGGAGTGTAGCATGCATGCAGGGAGTGTAGCAGGTATGCAGGGAGTGTAGCAGGTATGCAGGGAGTGTAGCAGGTATGCAGGGAGTATAGCAGGTATGCAAGGAGTGTAGCAGGTATGCAGGGAGTGTAGCATGTATGCAGGGAGTGTAGCATGTATGCAGGGAGTGTAGCATGTATGCAGGGAGTGTAGCATATATGCAGGGAGTGTAGCAGGTATGCAGGGAGTGTAGCAGAAAAGCAGGGAGTGTAGCAGGAAAGCAGGGAGTGTAGCAGACAGGGAGGGAGTGTAGCAGGCATGCAGGGAAGTGACCCCGGATAAGGACTTGGTACCTAAATTCCTTATGGAAGGGGATTCCCTCTCCCCTCCTCCCTCTATTCCATCTAGCAACATCAGCCTTCAATAAAGGTAAGTGCCACATAGAGTTCATTCATTTGTGCATGTAAATCTATCTTTAAGGCCCCCCAAAAAAATTCCAAACTTCTGGGTTTCTGGAACGGATTAATTGAATTTCCATTATTTCTTATGGGAAAATAGTTTTGGTTTTAGCCGATTTTGGTTTTAGGTGATCCATCTGGAACAGATTAAAATTGAAAACCAAGGGATGACTGTAATATCCCTTTTTTGTCATCATGGATAAAGTTCTTTGACTCCACAGATGCCTCAATGCACCACCCACCTCTTTTTCTCCCTCATCTTTCAGAGACCATTCCACTGATAGGTCTACTCCCAAATATCTGAACACATTTACTTCCTCCATATTTCCTCCTTTCCTTCTGTTGTTCAATCTTTCATTGTCTAGATTTTTTATTATTCTCACCACCTTGTACTTTTCTATGTTCGCTTTTAATTACACTTTCTCTTACATACTCTTCCAAATTCATCCACCAACCTTTGCAACTTTTCCCCAGTCTCTCAAAGGAATTGTGTCATTGGCAAAGAGCAACTGTGACAACTCCAACTTTGTATCAAATTTGTTATCCTTTAAATCTCACACCTGTCCCCAGCACCCTAGCTTTCATTTTGTTTTACAACATATCTATAAGCATGTTAAACAACCATGGTGACATCACACATACCTGTCTAAGGCCTATCTTTGCTAAAAAATAATGCCCCTCTCTTCTATATTTCCCAACCTGAGCCTTATTATCCACATTAAATCTCTTTACCTTTTAGGACTCTACTTCTTACTCCATAAATTTGGAGTATCTGCCACACTGCTTCTCTATTCACCCTACTGTATGCCTTTCCTAAATCCATAAATAAAATGAAAAGGTGTTTACCTTTATCTAAGAACTCGTCACCTATATGCTTCAATATAAATACTTTGTTTACACATCTCCTACTCTTCTGCAAATTTTTTTTTTTTCCTCTCTCTGCAATCCTTCTTCTATCTTACCCTTAACTCTTGCAACAATAATTTTACCCCATACACTTTACCCAGCATAGTAAACAAAGGTAACTTCCCTATAATTCCTACACTCACTTTTATTATCTTTTCCTTTATAGTACAAAGGAACTATGTATGTCCACTACCAGTTCTTAGGTAACTTCCCTTCTTTCATGTACTGAATTAAATAAATACACCAACCACTACATAACTATATGCCCACCTGCTTTTACCATTTCTGTTCTAATCCCATCTGTCCCAACTAGTACATTTTATTTTTTATTTTATTAACACATCGGCCGATTCCCACCAAGGCAGGGTGGCCCCGAAAAAGAAAAACTTTCATCATCATTCACTCCATCACTGTCTTGCCAGAGGGGTGCTTTACACTACAGTTATAAAACTGCAACATTAACACCCCTCCTTCAGAGTGCAGACACTGTACGTACTTCCCATCTCCAGGACTCAAGTCCGGCCTGCCGGTTTCCCTGAATCCCTTCATAAATGTTACGTACTTTGCTCACACTCCAACAGCACGTCAAGTATTAAAAACCATTTGTCTCCATTCACTCCTATCAAATACGCTCACACATGCTTGCTGGAAGTCCAAGCAAGCCCCTCGCACACAAAACCTCCTTTACCCCCTCCCTCCAACCTTTCCTAGGCCGACCCCTATCCTGCCTTCCCTCCACTACAGATTTATACACTCTCAAAGTCATTCTGTCTCTGTCCATTCTCTCTACATGTCCGAACCACCTCAACAACCCCTCCTCAGCTCTCTGGATAATAGTTTTGATAATCCTGCACCTTCTCCTAATTTCCAAACTCCGAATTCTCTGCATTATATTCACACCACACATTGACCTCAGACATGACATCTCCACTGCCTCCAGCCTTCTCCTCATTGCAACATTCATCACCCATGCTTGACACCCATATAAGTGTGTTAGTATAACTATACTCTCATACATTCCCCTCTTTACTTCCATGGACAAAGTTCTTTGTCTCCACAGACTCCGAAGTGCTCCACTTACCCTTTTCACCTCATCAATTCTATGATTCACCTCATCCTTCATAGACCCATCTGCTGACATGTCCACTCCCAAATATCTGAATACATTCACCTCCTCCATACTCTCTCCCTCCAATCTGATATCCAATCTTTCGTCACCTAATCTTTTTGTTATCCTCATCACCTTACTCTTTCCTATATTCATTTTCAATTTTCTTCTTTTACACATCCTAGCAAATTCATCCACCAACCTCTGCAACTTCTGTTCAGAATCTCCCAAAAGCATAGTGTCATCAGCAAAAAGCAACTGTGACAACTCCCACTTTGTATTTGATTCTTTATCTTTTAACCCCACACCTCTTGCCAAGACCCTCGCATTCACTTCTCTTACAACCCCATCTATAAATATATTGAACAACCACGGTGACATCACACATCATTGTCTAAGGCCCACTTTTACTGGGAAATAGTCCCCCTCCCTCCTACACACTCTAACCTGAACCTCACTATCCTCATAAAAACTCTTCACTGCTTTCAGTAACCTACCTCCTATTCCATACACCTGCAACATCTGCCACATTGCCCCTCTATCCACCCTATCATACGCGTTTTCCAAATCCATAAATGCCACAAAAACATCTTTACCCTTATCCAAATACTGTTCACCTATATGTTTCACTGTAAACACTTGGTCTACACATCCCCTACCTTTCCTAAAGCCCCCTTGTTCATCTGCTATCCTGCTTTCTGTCTTACTCTTAATTCTTTCAATAATAACTCTACCGTACACTTTACAAGGTACACTCAACAGACTTATTCCCCTATAATTTTTGCACTCTCTTTTTTCCCCTTTGCCTTTATACAAAGGAACAATACATGCTCTCTGCCAATCCCTAGGTACCTTACCCTCTTCCATACATTTATTAAATAATAGCATCAACCACTCCAAAACTATATCCCCACCTGCTTTTAACATTTCTATCTTTATCCCATCAATCCCAGCTGCCTTACCCCTTTCATTCTACCCACTGCCTCACGAACTTCCCCACACTCACAACTGGCTCTTCCACACTCCTACAAGATGTTATTCCTCCATGCCCTATACACGAAATCACAGCTTCCCTGTCTTCATCAACATTTAACAACTCCTCAAAATATTCCCTCCATCTTCCCGATACCTCTAACTCTCCATTTAATAACTCTCTCTCCTATTTTTAACTGTCAAATCCATTTGTTCCCTAGGCTTCCTCAACTTATTAATCTCACTCCAAAACTTTTTCTTATTTTCAACAAAATATGTTGATAACATCTCACCCACTCTCTCATTTGCTCTCTGTTTACATTGCTTCACCACTCTCTTAACCTCTATTTTTCTCTCCATATACTCTTCCCTCCTTGCATCACTTCTACTTTGTAAAAACCTCTCATATGCTAACTTTTCTCCCTTACTACTCTCTTTACATCATCATTCCACCAATCGCTCTTCTTCCCTCCCGCACCCACTCGCCTGTAACCACAAACTTCTGCTGAACACTCTAACATTACATTTTTAAATCTACCCCATACATCTTCGACCCCATTGCCTACACTCTCACTAACCCATCTATCCTCCAATAGTTGTTTATATCTTACCCTAACTGCCTCCTCTTTTAGTTTATAAACCTTCACCTCTCTCTTACTTACTGCTTATATTTTCCTTGTATCCCATCTACCTTTTACTCCCACTGTAGCTATAACTAAAAAGTGATCTGATATATCTGTGGCCCCTCTATAAACATGTACATCCTGAAGTCTACTCAACAGTCTTTTATCTACCAATACATAGTCCAACAAACTACTGTCATTTCGCCCTACATCATAGTACATATTATTCATATTCATCTCGTCATTCATATTAACATTACTATTATTATTATTACAGTATTATTATTATGGGGAAGTGCTAAATCGGTAGAAGTCATACAGTGCCTGGGAAACAAGAGGTAATGAGGGGTGATCCAGGTAAGTGTGTCTTTTATTCCATGGATCAAGATCCCTTCATCAACATCAAGGCAGCTCTTCTGGGTACATTTGTAATTTAAGTAGACACTAGTGCTAAATAATAATAATAATAATAATAATAATAATAATAATAATAATAATAATAATGCTCTTCAAGGAGGATTCCTTCATGATGGTGAAGGACTCTTGATCCAAGACACTGTACGTATAAACATTACAGATTTAATGCTTACTCATGCATGGTAACAATACATAATACTAGTAATAATAATAATACGTAATAACAATAATAAAACAGTGCTAACACTTGAGGTCCTAAAGAGTGAGATAATGAAGTTTCATGCAGTAAAACGTTATATGACTATTTTTTATAAAACTAAAGCAAGACACTAACCAATTCTTGTCTCTGGAGGCCAGATAGCCTGTGCAACTTTGTCCATGAACTCCTGCATGGTCATGACACGATGAAACTTAGCAAGTGGCTCCACTTTGAAATATGTGTCAAATGGGATCTGGATCTGTCAAAGGTATGTCAATGATGAAATCTACATCCAAAATATGAGCATGATGCCATAAGTTTTAAATACAGTCGAGCACTGGAAGTTCAATCTGATACTTCGGAGAATCTGAGTTTATTTTGGCACTCAAACATTGAAATGGTCTTGTTTGATTTGAACTGTAATGTTTGGTCTTGAAAATTAAATTTTCACATGGGTTAGTCATGAAAGATCATAAGTTCAGAATGCCTCTGGCCCCTGATAGATGTGAACTTGTTGTACTCAACTGTAACAAAATGTTGAGCAATGCTATCTGTCTAATACCTAATAACAACTCACTAAATTCTACAACTCATTGACTGTCGATCTATGATACTATTTGCCCTGACAAATCTACTTCATGCAAATATACTCATACACAACTTAATACAATCATATACAGTGGACCCCCAAGTTTCGTAAAAACTTCACTCCTGAAGTCTGCTCAAGTGCCATTACCGAACGAATTTACCCCCTTAAGAAAAAATGTCACGTAGGTTAGTCTATTTCAGACCCCCAAAAATACTTTTCCACAAGCACTTACAATATTATACTTACATAAATGTACGATTTCCGGGGTTTACGAAACTCGGGGGTCCACTGTATTTTGCACACATCTCCACTGTGATCAAAGATAAAATGATCGATGATTATGTACCATCTTCCTCTATAATTATTTTAAAGAAAGGAGAAGAAGAAACAAAGGAGGATACAGGAACAGGATAATAAAGATGTGTCTGTCAACAGATCTAATAAATCTGTTCCTGAGTAAATTTATACAATAACATAACATTAAGACATTACTTTGTGTGTAGAGACTTCATGAAGCATTTCAGAAAGGCTGTAAAACCTGCCTGCATGACCTCCATACCACCAGTAACGGGTCTTAGAACACTCTGTCACTCAGTAATTAGTATGCCAATCAGGACTTAAGAAGTGGACAGCAGAGACGGATGAGAAATGGAAGAACTAAGGATAGATTGAGCCCTTTTTTTGAGGAGAGATGTCTAAGTCTAGACACAAGATGTTTAAGTGGCAGGTGAACCACTAAAATATCACCAGCACTTTGGATACTTTGGGGGTACAAGTCCCCGCTAATATCTACTGAAATTTTATCCAAGTACAGTGGACCCCCGAGTTTCATAAAAACTTCACTCCTGAAGTCTGCTTAAGTGCCATTACCGAACGAATTTACTCCCTTAAGGAAAAATTTCACGTAGGTTAGTCTATTTCAGACCCCCAAAAATACACTTCCACAAGAACTTACAAAATTATACTTACATAATTGCACGATTTCCGGGGTATTCGTTAACCGAGGGTCAACTGTATACTGAACAAGCCATGTGAGAACATCATGTGTGCCAAGCAAGTTGCACACAGAACACTACTCCAAGATAGAGAAGTAGGTTGAATGGCCACATAAATGATGCTAGTTCAATGTGGTGAAAAGGGGTCTTTAACAAATGTAGACAGGTAGCCAAATGGTACTGTGATCCTGAGCAGTGTTTGAAGTAGACAATAGAGAGCACAAGTGTGCATGCAGAGATGTAAACACAGGTATTACTGGGCAAAAAAAAAAAAAAAAGTGATCTAAGAATCTATTATGAGTATTATACAGGTTTAACAGTCAGAATATTATTTCCAAAATGATTCATAAAATCCAAACACACCCAAGGGCATATTGTATGTAATTTCTCTATAAATGTCAGAATTTTTTTTGCCTAAGATAAAAATCTAAGCAATATAATATTGTCTACTAAACCTAACATAATGTTTTAGAAAAGTGAATAGAATTCTATCATTGTAAAAGAGGCCCACAGGAGCTACAAAATGATCCAAGAGTTTAACCCCTCTCACTGTCATGACCCCTGAAATTGTAGAGAATCTTTTTCTGAAATTTATCAGATTTCACATTTTTGGTGTGTCACTGCACCCAGACTGCCTGTATAAATCTATCAGATTTATGCAGACAGTCTGGGTGCAATTTACACAAATTATTCTGCCCAATTTAAGGCCTATTTAGACCAATTACATTACTCAAACTGATCAAATTCTAGGCTATTTCACTAGTATGCCTTATGTTCTATCTAATGAGTGCAAGAAACTGCTCATTAAACTATGAGCCATATAAAGCATGCAAAAGTTAGGAATTTGGCCAATTTTACCAAAAATTGAATACCTGGAGTCTACCTGGAGAGAATTCCAGGGGTCAACGCCCCCGCGGCCCGGTCTGTGACCAGGCCTCTTGTTGGACCAGAGCCTGATCAACCAGGCTGTTACTGCTGGCCGCACGCAGTCCAACGTACGAACCACAGCCCAGCTGATCAGGTACCGACTTGAGGTGCCTGTCCAGTGCCTGCTTGAAGACAGCCAGGGGCTTGTTGGTAATCCCCCTGATGTATGCTGGGAGGCAGTTGAACAATCTTGGGCCCCTCACACTTAATGTGTTGTCCCTCAACGTGCTAGTGGCACCCCTGCTCTTCATTGGGGGGATGTTACATCGCCTGCCGAGTCTTTTGCTTTCGTACGGAGTGATTTTTGTGTGCAAGTTTGGTACTAAGCCCTCGAGAATTTTCCATGTGTATATAATAATGTATCTCTCCCGCCTGCGTTCTAGAGAGTACAGGTTTAGGAACTTCAAGCATTCCCAGTAGTTGAGGTGGTTTATCGCACTTATGCGTGCGGTGAAGGTTCTCTGCACATTTTCAAGGTCAGCAATTTCACCCGCCTTGAAAGGTGCAGTTAGTGTGTGTGCAGCAATATTCCAGCCTAGATAGAACAAGCGATCTGTAAAGTGTCAACATGGGCTTGGCATCCCTGGTTTTGAAGGTTCTCATTATCCATCCTGTCATTTTTCGAGCAGATGCAATTGCTACATTGTTATGGTCCTTGAAGGTGAGATCCTCTGACATGATCACTCCCAGGTCTTTGACATTAGTTTTTCGCTCTATTGTGTGGTTGGAATTAGTTTTGTACTCCGATGAGATTTTAATTTCTTCACGTTTTCCGTATCTGAGTAATTGAAATTTCTCATCATTGAACTTCATATTGTTTTCTGCAGCCCATTTAAAGATTTGGTTTATGTCTGCTTGGAGTCTTGCAGTGTCTTCAACGGTGGACACTGTCATACAGATTCGGGTGTCATCTGCAAAGGAAGACACAGCACTGTGGCTTATATCCCTGTCAATGTCTGATATGAGGATGAGGAATAGGATGGGAGCAAGTACTGTGCCTTGTGGAACAGAGCTTTTCACAGTAGCTGCCTCAGACTTTACTCTGTTGACTACTACTCTTTGTGTTCTACGTGTTAGGAAATTATAAATCCATCTACCAACTTTTCCTGTTATTCCTTTATCACGCATTTTGTGTGCTATTACACCATGGTCACACTTGTCAAAGGCTTTTGCAAAATCTGTGTATATAACATCTGCATTCTGTTTATCTTCTAGAGCATCCAGGACCTTGTCGTAGTGGTCCAGTAGTTGGGACAGACAGGAGCGGCCTGCTCTAAACCCATGCTGTCCTGGGTTGTGCAATTGATGGGTATCAAGATGGGTGGCGATCTTGCTTCTTAGAACCCTTTCAAAGATTTTTATGATATGGGACGTTAGCACAATTGGTCTGTAGTTCTTTGCTATTGCTTTACTGCTTTACCAGCCATTAAAGAAACCTTTCCTCTGGGAAGCGATGTAGTGGAGGCAGGTTCCATACACAGCTTTAAGAAGAGGTATGATAAAGCTCATGGCGCAGGGAGAGTGACCCAGTAGCGGCCAGTGAAGAGGCAGGGCCAGGAGCTATGTCTCGACCTCTGCAACCACAACTAGGTGAGTACATCTCCATTCCTCACCTATATAAAACCTGCCTTCCATTTTGAATCCATCATCACACCAAGTTTTACAAAATTCCTTAATAAAATATAAGGAAGATTAATTGGTCATGGTTTAGGCTGACTAGATAATTGATGCAGACCTGGTCACAGACCGGGCCGTGGGGGCGTTGACCCCCGGAACTCTCTCCAGGTAAACTCCAGGTAAAGACCTAGTAAAAACACAACAAACCAAGAATAGGGGCTGTGGGCCACTACCCTTCCTCAGGAAAATCACAAAAAATAAAATATTTTTGCTACTTAGAGGCCTATTTCACACCATTTCCAGTCTGAAACTTGTCAAAATAATTTCCACTTCATTAGGATGTCTTCTGGTCTATCAAGTGACACCAAGAAACTCCTAATAAAACCATAAAAATCACCCTAGAAAACACTCGTTACTATTTTAACCCAAACATAGGGACAGAGGATTGCTGCTCCCATAATGCACTGTGTGGGGCAGGATGTTTTTTTTTAATATGTATACTCACTAAACAGCCCTGTTCTCTCATGGCTAAGCCAAAATTTACTGATCACAGTATATTTGACAGTACTATGATTAAGATGCAGATCTACACAAGTGACAATGGCTTCAATGACATAGATCTAAGTGAGAGACAGTGAAAATGAAAAGTGGAAAACACCAAAGATGCCCTCATTCTCGAATAGCAGGAAAAGTTGAGACATATTAGCCATATACAAGGTCACAAAAGTTGAGACATAATAATCACATACTGTATAAGGTCTTAACATGATATGGAAGAATAGTAGCTACAGATTTCTTTTCTTAGCACAGCAACTTCAACAAAAGTAGAACCAAAAGGATATGAGAAAGTTTTGTAACTGAGTGGAGGGACAATGGAAAGGATTAAATAAAGCAGTGAATGCTGCAACCAATGTAGATAATTTTTTTTTATTAACACATCGGCCATTTCCCACCAAGGCAGGGTGGCCCCCCAAAAAAAACTTTCACCATCATTCACTTCATCACTGTCTTGCCAGAGGTGCACTTACACTACAGTTATAAAACTGCAACATTAACACCTCTCCTTCAGAGTGCAGGCACTGTACTTCCCATCTCCAAGACTCAAGTCCAGCCTGCCAGTTTCCCTGAATCCCTTCATAAATATTATCCTGCTCACACTCCAACAGAATGTCAAGTCCTAAAAACCATTTGTCTCCATTCACTCCTATCTAACACGATCTCGCTTGCTTGCTTGCTGGAAGTCCAAGCCTCGCACACAAAACCTCCTTTACCCCCTCCCTCCAACCTTTCCTAGGCCTACCTCTACCTCGCCTTCCCTCCACTACAGATTTATACACTCTTGAAGTCATTCTATTTTGTTCCATCCTCTCTACATGTCCGAACCACTCAACAACCCCTCCTTGGCTCTCTGGATAACAGTCTTGGTAATCCCGCACCTCTTCCTAATTTCCAAACTACAAATTCTTTGCATTATATTCACACCACACATTTCCCTCAGACACGACATCCTCAATGCCTCCAGCCTTCTCCTTGTTGCAACATTCACCACCCATGCTTCACACCCATATAAGAGCACTGGTATAACTATACTCTCATACATTCCCCTCTTTGCTTCCATGGACAAAGTTCTTTGTCTCCACAGACTTCTCAATGCACCACTCACCTTTTTCCACTTGTCATTTCTATGATTCACCTCATCCTTCATAGACCCATCTGCTGACACGTCCACTCCTAAATATCTGAATATATTCACCTCCTCCACACTCTCTTTCTCAAATCTGATATCTAATCTTTTGTTACTTTTTTTTTTATTATTCTCATCACCTTACTCTTTCCTATATTCACTATTAATTTTCTTCTTTTACATACCCTACCAAACTCATTCACCAACCTCTGCAACTTCTCTTCAGAATCTCCCAAAAGCACAGTGTCCCTATCCACCCTGTAATATGCCTTTTCGAAATCCATAAATGCCAAAATATGTACGTAACTAAAAATATGTTGGGAGTCACCAGCCCAACAGCCCAGTCCCTGCTCAGGTCTTCCAGTCAACAGCCTGATTAACCAATCACAATCCAACGTATGCACCACAACCCAGCTGACGAAGAACTGACATGAGAAACATACTATTTAGTTCCTTCTTGAAGATAGCCAGGAGTTTGTTGACAGTTTCCTCATGTAAGATGGGAGGGTGTTGAAAATCTTAGTACTTTGACTCTTACAGTACAGTCAAACCTTGGTTTTTGTATGCCCTAGTTTTCATAGGATTTGGTTTTCGACGACTTTTTTCATTGAAATTTTGTCCCATTTTCGTACATCCGCTCGGTTTTCATAGAGTTGAAAATGGTCCGTACTAAACTCGTCCACCTGCCCGCGTGACTCGGCCATTCAAGCGCCCAAGTTACTCAGTCTGCCTTTGTTCATCCGAAACATTTCATAATAATCCATTGTTTTTTGTGCTTGTTTATTGAGTGCAACTGCTAAATAAGCCACCATGGGGCCAAAGAAAGTTCCGAGTGCCAGCCCTTTGATAAAGAAGGCGAGAAACATGATAGAATTCAAAAAAGAACTCATAGCAAAGTACGAAAGTGGAAGAATTGGTGGATGACCACAGAAAAAAGCTAACCACTGAAGAGCTGCAAGACCTTCAACTGGAACAGCAACAGACCTTAGCTGAGGAAATTGCTTCAAAGGAGGAGGAGGAAGAGAGAGGGGAGAATGTGCCTTCTTCAGTGATTAAGGACATGTGTGCAAAGTGGAGTGAGTTGCAAAGTTTTGTGGAGAAATATCACCCTAACAAAGCTGCTGCATGTTGTGTTTGCAACATGTTTAATGACAATGCATTGTCCTGTTTTAGGCAAACCTTAAAGAGATGCCAGAAAAAGACCTTTCTGGACAGATTTTTTGTGTGACAGGGGTCCAGTGACTCTCAAGCTGGTCCTAGTGCCAATAAAAGACAAAGAAGGGAAGTAACCCTGGATAGGGCCTTGATACCTGAATTCCTTATGGACGGGGATTCCCCTTCCAAACAATAACCTCTCCTCCCTCTCTGTCTTCCATACACCAACAAGAGTCTTCAATAAAGGTAAAAGTCATGTTAAATGTTCATTTATCCATTTCATTAGTCATTTATATTTATTTCTCATTGTTTTCTGTATGTAAAACTATAGTTATTCTCTATAAAATGTATTTTTTGTTAATATTTTTGGGTGTCTGGAATGGATTAATTGGACTTACATTATTTCTTATGGGAAATATTGCTTCAGTTTTCGTACGATTCGGTTTTCGTCAGACTTTTTCGAATGGATTAATCACGAAATCCGAGGTTCCACTGTACTGAGTTATGTCTTCAACAAAACAAAGAAAGAACTTTTCTATAAAGTGGAATACCGAAACATCATCATAAGTTTCATTTTCCTGCATGCAGGTTATTGGTGTACAGTCATACACTGAAAAGACCAATCTAAATAAAAGACAAAAAGTCAAGTTGTACTTCCTAGAAATTACAAGGTGTAGACTGATCTCTGAGATTACATCTCATGTACATTATAAGCAAAGATCCTTGTTATACATAGCATTCTGAGCAGACTAAAACTAGTACGTACCTTTATACATTTATTATACTACCTTTGAAGCCGAGCTAGGCTTATCCAGAGCTTGCTTGAATAAGCCTAGCGTAATACATTAAAAAGCACAAGTAGAAATTAAACTCACCTGACAGTAATACATTTAATACAGAAACAGAAACTACATAAACAATTACAGCAGTAATATACAGTGGACCCCCGACTATCGGCCGGTCTGAGTATCGGCCGGCTCGAGTTTCGATCACTTTTTTCGGCCCAATTTTTCCCCGACAATTGGCAGTTTCCCCGACTATCGGCCCGCGTACCAGACCTGTCCGCCTGCCTGCACTTGCATGCCTCCCAAAACAGGCGTCGTGAGCCAGTCTAGCTTTGCTTATCCTTGAGTGAACATTACCCAGCGCGCTCAAACATTTCACAATAATTTTATTGTGTTTATTGATTGTCACTGTGAAATATAAGTCACCATGGGTCCAAAGAAGCTTCCTAGTGGCACCCCTGTGGTAAAGAAAGTGAGGAACACCATCGAACTGAAGAAGGAGACAGTAGAAAAATATGAGAGTGGCGTACATGTGGGGGAGCTTGCCAGGATATATGGCAAAAGCAAATCAACAGGAAGGCAGGGAGTGTAGCAGGATGCAGGGAGTGTAGCAGGATGCAGGGAGTGTAGCAGGATGCAGGGAGTGTAGCAGGATGCAGGGAGTGTAGCAGGATGCAGGGAGTGTAGCAGGATGCAGGGAGTGTAGCAGGCATGCAGGGAGTGTAGCAGGCATGCAGGGAGTGTAGCAGGCATGCAGGGAGTGTAGCAGGATGAGGAGTGTGCAGGATGCAGGGAGTGTAGCAGGATGCAGGGAGTGTAGCAGGCATGCAGGGAGTGTAGCAGGCATGCAGGGAGTGGCAGGCATGCAGGGAGTGTAGCAGGCATGCAGGGAGTGTAGCAGGCATGCAGGGAGTGTAGCAGGCATGCAGGGAGTGTAGCAGGCATGCAGGGAGTGTAGCAGACATGCAGGGAGTGTAGCAGGCATGCAGGGAGTGTGAGAGTGTAGCAGGTATGCAGAGAGTGTAGCAGGCATGCAGGGAGTGTAGCAGGCATGCAGGGAATGTAGCAGGCATGCAGGGAGTGTAGCAGGCATGCAGGGAGTGTAGCAGGCATGAAGTGAGTGTAGCAGGCATGAAGGGAGTGTAGCAGGCATGAAGGGAGTGTAGCAGGCATGAAGGGAGTGTAGCAGGCATAAAGGGAGTGTAGCAGGCATGCAGGGAGTGTAGCAGGAAGGCAGGGAGTGGGGATTCCCCTTCCAAACACTAAGCCCTCCCTCACTCCTCCCTATCTTCCAGATGCCATCAACAATCTTCAATAAAGGTAAGTAAAAATGTTATTTTATGTGTTTATTTAAATGTGTATTTAAATGTTTGTATTTATTTTCTAATAACTATAATATGTATAATTGTTTTGTGTATGTAAAACTATAGTTATTCTTTAAAAAATAAATTTTTTGTGAATATTTTTGGGTGTCTGGAACGGATTAATTGTATTTACATTATTTCTTATGGGAAATAATAGTTTGACTCGGCCAGTTTAAGTTAAGGCCTAGCTCCTGGAACGGATTACGGGCGATACTCGGGAGTCCATTGTATATTAAAAACAATAATACCTGACAGGTTGATGCTGACTGCCTAAAGGTTATGTTAATCTAAATTATCATTAAATAAATTTACCATAGAAAGCATTTACAACAGGTGTTGGTGTTGATGATAATGTCCACATTAAGGTGCAACTTACTACAGTATTGTATCTTGTAGGACAAGGGTGTGGTGGTGGTGGCACAACCACCACCACTTCCATTATCACCACCACCTCCATTACCATCACCTCTATTATCACCACCACCTCCATTACCATCATCTCTATTATCACCACCTCCATTATCACCACCTCCTCCATTATCACCACCACCTCCATTATCACCACCACCTCCATTATCACCACCACCTCCATTACCATCACCTCTATTATCACCACCACCTCCATTATCACCATCACCTCCATTACCATCAACTCTATTATCACCACTACCTCCATTACCATCACCTCTATTATCACCACCACCTCCATTATCACCACCACCACCTCTATTATCACCACCACCTCCATTATCACCACCACCTCCATTATCACCTCCACCTCTATTATCACCACCACCTCCATTACCATCACCTCTATTATCACCACTACCTCCATTACCACCTTAGCAACACACCACCATCTACATTATTACCACCACCATCAATTCCATAAACAATATGAATGTGTATATACAGTATATGTATGTGAATCTATAACCTCTAACAACATTAGTCAATGTGTCAGTGATATCTGCAATAGTGAAGTTGAAGCTGTGTACAGCAATCTCATAGAAATCAATTTCTGAAATAAGTGTAAAGAGACCAGGACTTGTCAACACATTCCTTTCATGCATAAGTGAAATAACCAACTTCATGAGAGAACTCTATAAGGTCCTCAAATTAATTCCTGAACAGGTCTGCAGTGCTGATGATGGTCTACATGCAGCTACAGTAGCTTCAACAGCTTGGTTGACCAGGCCAGCAACTGGGAGGCTTGGTCTGAGACAGATTGTGGGGTGATGACCCCTGAAATCATTGACAGGTAGCCTACAGGTAACCACCTATAGCTGTTGCTGATCTCCTGACTGGTCTGTTTTCATTTTTTGATAATGTAGATTTTTTTTTGTTAGTTTTAGATCTGACGTTATGTCTGTTTCTAAAGAGAAAAAACTCTGATGATTGTGACTGAATATTCACTGAAATATTAATAATTACCAAGTGTAATAAAAATTTTAAGAAGCAAAGTCCTTCCTACCTCTTATGAAGTATACATCTGAAAGGATGTACACTGCTAGTTCACTGGTGCAATGTGACCTGTAGCTCAGTGCTAGAATATTCACATTACAAAAAGAATATGGGTTCAGTCCCTTAGGGACCAAAATTTGGTCATCTCAAAAATCTCGGATATCCTAACACAACAAGACTTTGAAAAGGCAATAAATGACATGCCCATGCACTCTGCCCCAGGCCCAGACTCATGGAACTCCGTGTTCATCAAGAATTGCAAGAGCCCCTGTCACGTGCCTTCAGCATTCTATGGAGGGGGAGTATGGACACAGGGGGTCATCCCACACTCACTAAAATCAACAGACATAGCCCCACTCTACAAAGGTGGCAGTAAAGCAATTGCAAAGAACTACAGACCGATAGCACTAACATCCCATATCATAAAAATCTTTGAAAGGGTTCTAAGAAGAAAGATCGCCAACCACCTAGATACCAATCAGTTACACAACCTAGGCCAACATGGGTTTACAGCAGGTCACTCCTGTCTGTCCCAGCTACTGGATCACTATGACAAGGTCCTGGATGCTGCAGAGAATAAATAAAATACAGATGTAGTATACACAGACTTTGCAAAAGCTTTCAACAAGTGTGACAATGGAGTAATCGCACACAAAATCCATGATAAAGGAATAACAGGAAAAGTTGGTAGATGGATCTATAACTTCCTGATAAATAGAACACAAAGAGTAATAGTAAACAGAGTAAAGTATGAGGCAGCTATGGTGAAAAGCTCTGTTCTACAAGGCACAGTACTCGCTCCCATTCTATTCCTCATCTTCATATCTGACACAGACAGAGATGTAAGCCATAGCTCTGTGTCTTCCTTTGCAGATGACACCCGGATTACCATGACAGTGACCTCCATCGAAGACACCGCAAGACTCCAAGCGAACATAAACCAAATCTTCAAATGGGCCACTTAAAACAATATGAAGTTCAATGAAGAGAAATTTTAACTACAGTTAACCCTCGGTTTTTGTTCACCTCCAAACTCGAACAATTATGTAAGTGTATTTTCGTATGTGCTTTTGTAAGTGTATTTTTAGGGGTCTGAAATGACTAATATAATTTACATTTGTCCTTATGGGAACAAATTTGTTCGGTAACGGCACTCAAACAGCATTCTGGAAAGAATTTTCAACGAAAACCGAGGGTCCACTGTACTCAGATATGGAAAACTTGAGGAAATTAAAATTGTATCAGGATATACAACAAATTCTAACCATACAATAGAGCGAAAAAGTCATGTGAAGGACCTGGGAGTGATAATGTCAGAAGATCTCACCTTCAAAGACCACAACAATGTATCTACCACATCTGCTAGGAAAATGATAGGATGGATAATGAGAACCTTCAAAACTAGGGACGCCAAGCCCATGATGATTCACTTTATATCGCTTGTTATCTCTAGGCTGGAATACTGCTGTACACTAACTGCCCCCTTCAAGGCAGGTGACATTGCTGACCTGGAGAGTGTACAAAGAACTTTCATGGCACACATAAGTACTATAAGGCACCTAAATTACTGGGAATGGCTGAAGGCCCTTGATCTGTATTCCCAGGAATGCAGGTGAGAGAGATACATAATTATATACACTTGGAAAATCCTAGAGGGATTATGTAGTACCAAACTTGTACACGAAAATCACTCCCTATGAAAACAAAAAACTTTGCAGATGCAAAATTTCCCCAATGAAAAGCAGGGGTGCCACAAGTACACTGAGAGACAACACAATAAGTATCCGGGGTCCAAGACTGTTCAACTGCCTCTCAGCATAGATAAGGGGGATTACCAATAGACACATGGCTGTCTTCAAGAAGGCACTGGACAGGCACCTAAAGTCAGTACCTGACCAACCAAGCTGTGGTTCATATGTCAGTTTGCGTGTGGCCAGCAGTAACAGCCTGGTTGATCAGACCTTGATCCACCATGAGGCCTGGTCTCAGATCGAGCTGCGGGGGCGTTGATTCCCAAAACACTTTCTAGGTAAACTCCAGGTAGGGTACTGAGACTTATGGGCTACTTCTTACATCTGCTGTTCCTTTTTTACTTAGCAGTAAATAGTGTAGATATTCACCTAGCAGTAAACAGCCAGCTCTTCTGGTGAATAATCAGCTATTGTGGGTTACATTCTAGGAGAAAAAGTATAAAGGCTCAAATAAAAAAACAAGCCACACTGTTTGACATTCCTGTGTTATCCAGAGTTATTAAACCTCCGAGGTTAATAATCCAAAGTGTGTCTTTGCCTTCTAGAACTAAGAATTAAAATTTGGGTCTTTATTTTTAATAGGTGCTCCAAACTAAAAAAAAGAAGGGATACAGTGTTACATTGTACTATATGGACCATTGTAGTGGTGGTGGCACTTTGGATGATTACAACTGATATGTACTTGAAAACTTTTAAGGATTACTCTTGAACCAGACGCATAAATATTTTCCCTTACCGATCTTGTTACTCCTGGCTTATACTCAACCCATGGTGGCAATACAAGGGTGCGGTTAAGACCTTTGGCAAATCCAAGGGCACCCAAAAAATGGTCGGCTTGATTTCCAAATCGACCTGCAAGAAAATTCTGATTCAGTTTGTATGTATTACTTTATTTGAAACCTGGACTTTTACCTTAAAAAGAGTAAACCATAGCAAAGTAACTGTATATAATCATAAAAGACCTGTAGCTCAGTAGTATATACAGTGCTTAGTCACAAATGAAAGGACCCAAGTTCAATTCCCAGGCAAGGCAAGACGTATGGGCAATGGGCATGTCTCCTTAAACCTGTTGCCCATATTTATCTAGCAGTAAATAGGTACTGTACCTTGGTATTACTTTACTGTTGTAAGTGGAATCTTAGGAGGGATCCTCAATAAATCACAATAAAGTTTTGCTGAGTTATCCTAGATAACAAATCTACAACCGTAGCCCTAGGTACAGTATATACAAGTAAGATTGTATTGGCCCTTATACTTAGAGGTAAAATAAACGAAATATTGAAATAAAACATGAAATGGAACCCAGTGCACAAAATTTAAACTCAACATTTGAAACGTAAGGTGGTGCCGGTAAACTTTAATTTCACACTCATCATAAAAAGAAAATATTAATGTAGGTAGAATTGTTCTGCATTATTGTAATTAAAATATTGTTACCTTATTGCATATTAGTAAAGCATTTAGCTCATGAATGAAAGAATATGAGTCAATCCAAGGCAGGGTGAGATGTATCAGTAAGTCTCCTAACATCTGCTGACAACGTTCTAAATTCAATAAATAGATACCTAAAGCTTAATTAACTGATACATATTGCATCCTAGGAAAGAGCCTAAGGATCCCCAATAAAATTGTGTTACACTGCTTGGCTTTCCTAAGTTACTAACCCTCAGGGGTTACTAAGCTGAATAAAGTCTACCTTTACCACTGCATTTTACTTAGCATATCTCTTAGGTATCGTGTCCCTACTCTGCTGAATTACACTTATCAAAATATGTGGAAACCACATAAGTAAACATAAAACAAACATCTAGCTGTGCTTGTTTGTTCACAAGCTAGAGCTGGTTTGGTCTTGTCTCGTCTCATCACAGGTTTGGGCAGAAATGGTCTATTCACAGAGTATGGCAGGACTAGTTGTGTCTGGTCCCAGATTAAGGTAAGATGGTTGTGCCTGGTCCCAGGTTAGGGTAGGACTGGTTATGTCTGGTCCCAGGTTAGGGTAGGACTGGTTATGTCTGGTCCCAGGTTAGGGTAGGGCTGGTTATGTCTGGTCCCAGGTTAGGGTAGGGCTGGTTATGTCTGGTCCCAGGTTAGGGTAGGGCTGGTTATGTCTGGTCCCAGGTTAGGGTAGGGCTGGTTATGTCTGGTCCCAGGTTAGGGTAGGGCTGGTTATGTCTGGTCCCAGGTTAGGGTAGGACTGGTTGTGTCTGGTCTCAGGTTAGGGCAGGACTGGTTATGTCTGGTCCCAGGTTAGGGTAGGACTGGTTATGTCTGGTCCCAGGCTAGGGTAGGACTGGTTGTGTCTGGTCTCAGGTTAGGGCAGGACTGGTTGTGTCTGGTTCAAGGCTAGGGTAGGACTGGTTGTGTCTGGTCCCAGGTTAAGGTAGGACTGGTTGAGTCTGGTCCCTGGTTAGGGTAGGACTGGTTGTGTCTGGTCCCAGGTTAGGGTAGGACTGGTTGTGTCTGGTCTCAGGTTAGGGCAGGACTGGTTGTGTCTGGTTCAAGGCTAGGGTAGGACTGGTTGTCTGATCCCTGGTTAGGGTAGGACTGGTTGTGTCTGGTCCCAGGTTAAGGTAGGACTGGTTATATCTGGTCCCAGGTTAGGGTAGGACTGGTTGTGTCTGGTCCCAAGTTAGGGCAGGACTGGTTGTGTCTGGTTCCTGGTTAGGGTAGGACTGGTTGTCTGGTCCCTGGTTAGGGTAGGACTGGTTGTGTCTGGGTTAGGGTAGGACTGGTTATATCTGGTCCTAGGTTAGGGTAGGACTGGTTGTGTCTGGTCCCAGGTTAGGGTAGGACTGGTTATATCTGGTCCCAGGTTAGGGTAGGGCTGGTTGTGTCTGGTCCAAGGTTAGGGTAAGACTGGTTGTGTCTGGTCCAAGGTTAGGGTAGGACTGGTCTGGTCACAAATCCAACTCTTGGGCATGACCTTCCACTGGGAAATCTCGCCTACCAGTCACAATTCCTTCAACTGCTGCATCTCATCTGACTAGTATATAAGCAACAATCTTCCTGCCTGTGATTCACATTCTTCAACACAACGGTGCTCATCACCTGCTCCTAGGCTGAGGAACTGATTACCTCGTATTCCACCGTCTTCTCGATATAGTATCCCCTCGAGGGAGGTTTCTTGAAGCTGGTGAGGGGCTCTTGATCTAAGGAATTGGATCTGTGTGCCAGTTCCCTGAATTGAGTCTGAATACCTTCCATTCCCCCCCCTTCCCCACAGGTGCTGTATAATCCCTACAGGTTTAGTGCTCCCCCATTATAATAATAATTATAATAATTCTCTATATGGTTCTACAGTCTTCACAATTACCCTGGAGGGATAGTGCTTAGTTTTGATCATATTAATAATAAGTCAATGGAAATAAAGTAATTTTGTCTGACTTTTATGGGTTATCCTAAGTAATCTACACATATGATGTTATGTATGACAATTTATGTAACTATTTATGTGTACCTGAATAAACTAAATACAGTTTTCACATTATGTCCTTGTATTGTATTAATAAAGCCTCTGGATGGCGAAACATTTACAAAATAAAGATATTTGGATATCGCACATTATTATTATTATAATCAAGGGGGAGCGCCAAAACCGTAGGATTATACAGCGTCTGTGGGGGGGATGGAAGGTATTCAAGACTTAATTCAGGGAACTGGAGCACAGATCCAATTCCCTAGATCAAGAGCCCCTCACCAGCGTCAAGGAACCTCCCTTGAGGGGCAATATTGTACATGTAATAATAACATTACGTTGCTAGGAGACCGAATTATAAAGTTTTGGTTCGCTGACAAAGTCTTATCCAGTGAAGTTAATGCAGGACTAATTTTGTTAGGTAAATTATTATTACGGTATATGTAACGAATAAATACCGCAAGTAAACTGTCCCCAAACAAGGTAGAGTATTGATGGTGAGGCGGGCTACTCAGCACACGTACAATATAACCGTAGCTGCACCTCACTCACCCATGCACGGGCAATACAAAATGTAGCCATTTTCATCAATGTCTAAGGAAAAGCTCCCGGCACTCAATAAAATCACAAGACAAAATATCAAGCGTTTCCCGCTCGCCATGTCGTTGTTGACGCCGTTGTTGTTGGGGTTATTCAGGGCCACCAAAGTTTTATTAAATAATAATAATATATAATATCTTTATTTACTACAAGTACATGTACAAGGTATACAGACCATAGCTGACATCAATGACATACTACTATATAGAAATTATTATTATTATAATCAAAAGAAGAACTAAACCACAAGGGTTATACAGCTACTATATAGAAAGCCCCTTGTTATGCAGAGCATTTCGGGCAAATTAGGTCATTATTATTATTATGATAATAAAAAAGAAGCGCTAAACCACAGGGGTCATACAGCGCAGGCAAATTAGATCAGTTTTGTCCCAGGATGCGACCCTCACCAGTCGATTAACACCCTACACCGCCCCGGTGGTCTGGTGGCTAAAGCTCTCGCTTCACGCACGGAGGGCCCGGGTTCAATTCCCGGTGGGGCGGAAACATTTCAAGTGTTTCCTTACAAACACATACATAAAACAGGCCTAGTGTCAAATCGACATGTGCCTAGGACAAAATGGTAACTAACCCTGTAATCTTTTGACCACCGCCCACAGGATGGGTATGGGGGTGCATAATGAAGACATTAAACTAAACTAACCCAGGTACCCATTTTACTGATAGGTGAACATAGACAACCGGTGTAAGGAAATACGTCCGATGTTTCTACCCCTTCGCCAGGAATCGAACCGTGTGAAGCGAGAGCTTTTGCCACCAGGCCACGAGACACGAGAGTCCGGGGAAGTAAGTTTATTCAGGTATACATGTGTAGATTATTATTATTATAATCATGGGGAATATCCAGCGCCTGTGTGAGGGAGATGGAAGGTGTTCAGGCTTAATTCAGGGAACTGGAGCACAGATCCAATTCCCTAGATCAAGAGACCCTCACCAGCGTCAAGGAACCTCCCTTGAGGGGCATGTGTGTAGAGAACCTAGGATAACCCAAAAAAAGTCAGACAAAATGACTTATTTCCATTAGGGAAACAAATTTTGCCAAAATCTGGGTAGGAATAAGTGACGAAACAGTTTCCTCCGAAAGGAGAAGCAGAAACATCAGATTCCCAACTCATATCAGGTGGACCACAGAGCTAAACATCGACAGGCATCTTGCTCCCTGAGAAAACAACGTCCGCAGCCCCTCAACGCCGCCCTTAAAGCCCATTGTTGTCGATGGTGGAGTTAAGGACCACCACGGCGTGAGTCGTATTGAACCCTCGCTCATGGCTCGCGGGAATTAGGAATAAGTAAGTAAGTTTATTCAGGTATACACAAATACATTTACATAGATTATCATACATAGCAGCATATGTGTAGAGAACCTAGGATAACCCAAAAAGTCAGACAGAGTGTCACTAGAGTTTGAGGCCTGAACACAGCATGCTTGTGTTTGAAGCTAGGCACACATGTCATGCTCCTGGAGGCCTATCACATAGGTCTCCAGAAGCATGACAAAGGTGATAAATTAGCTAAATAAGCATTAAATAAAGAGAATGTTGAATGTAACTTTGGTTTTTCAAATAGAAGAGAGTTGAATCCTGGAGAGAGTTCCAGAGGTCAACGCCCCTGCGGCCCGGTCTGTGACCAGGCCTCATGTTGGATCAGAGCCTGATCAACCAGGCTGTTACTGCTGGCCGCACGCAGTCCAACGTACGAACCACAGCCTGGCTGGTCAGGTACCGACTTTAGATGCCTGTCCAGTGCCTGCTTGAAGACAGTCAGGGGTTTGTTGGTAATCCCCCTGATGTATGCTGGGAGGCAGTTGAACAATCTTGGGTCCCTGACACTTATTGTGTTGTCTCTCAACGTGCTAGTGGCACCCCTGCTTTTCATTGGGGGATGTTACATCGCCTGCCGAGTCTTTTGCTTTCGTAGGGAGTGACTCTCGTGTGCAAGTTTGGTACTAATCCCGCGAGAATTTTCCAAGTGTATATAATAATGTATCTCTCCCGCCTGCGTTCTAGGGAGTACAGGTTTAGCAACTTCAAGCGTTCCCAGTAATTGAGGTGGTTTATCGCAGTTAGGTGTGCAAACCTCATGTGCCACAGAGTTAATTTGTTCTAGACATAAGTTAGGATCTGAGATGCTTAGGCTATCTTCCCAGTTTATATCATTTAGGACTTGGTTTACTTGGTCCCACCTTATGTTTTTGTTATTGAAGTTGAATTTGGTGAAGGCTCCATCGCGACTGATCACATTTTGTCGGTCTGGGGCCCCGCATACATGTCTGGACCTCTATTATATTGGGATCTGAGTATATTGTTTTTGATATGATGACATTTTGTATCAGATCATGTTTAGGGTGAGGCCCAGCGTTTCTCCAAACGAGGCTCTATTATTTGCTGGTTTAAGGTAAATTTGGTGCAAAATTTAAAAAGTTTCGTGTGTGTGGGGGGTTTTCACCCAAGCTCCCTTTGGTGTTATCTCTGCTACCACATTATTTGCAATATTCCTCTGTTCTTGCCCGATTCCTCTCAGTATTTTATTTTGTCGTTATCATATCTCCCTTTCTCTCCTTGCCCCAGTGTCGTAAAAGTCGATTTCCTTACCCTCTTTAGGACATGCCCATTAGCTCTGGGACTAGTCTTGTTGCAAACCTTTTTTCTCTATTTTCCCTTTAAATGCTTGGCTAGGTACGGGTTTTCCAATCTGGGTGCTGCAAAACCCAATTGGGCGTAAGAAAATTTTGGTCCGGGTCCTAAATGTTTCCCTTATTAAGATGTAGGAATGCTGTTCTTAGGTTTGGGGCGCCCATATGTGGGGTTATTTGGTTGATGTGCGCCTCAGGAGATTTTGCCTGGTGTTATACTCACAAAGATCCCCTTGAGTGAATTTAGTCTCTCCCCCCGGGGGCTGTACCCCGTCTGTGGCCCTTTTCCCCTTCCCCCAATTTTTGTTTTACTTTGGGGTTGGCTCCCGGATCCCGTTGTTGAACCAGGCCTGGCCCGTCCACATCCCCCTTTTTGGGTTTTGCCTGGTCCCCGTCCGATTGAATTCTCCTCATCAACCACATCTCTGCAAACAGGGATACGGAACCCATTCCTTCTGTCATGTCATTCACCCCAAAAACCAGAAAAACCCGGGGCCTAGGACTGACCCCTTTTTGGAACCCCACTCGCAAGGCGTCCCCTGACACCTCGCCACATACCATGAATCGCTGTTGTCTTCCTAACAGGTATTCCCTGATCCAAATGCCTTCCCCCCTTTTCTCTTCCCTTTTCCTCCAGCTTTTTCACTAATCTCTTGTATGGAACTGTGTCAAACACCCTTCAGTCCAAAAAAAATCAATCTACTCACCCCCCTATCTTGTCTTACTGCCGTCACCCCGTCATAGAACTCCCCGTAGATTTGTGATGCAGGATTTCCCGTCCCTGAAACAGTGCTGGCTGTCGTTGAAAATCATTCCTTTCTTTCCCCCATCTTTCCCGATAATCTTCTTCCCTGACCTTGTTTCTATACATGTCGGGGACACTGGTCTGTAGTTTAAAGTTTTTGTGTCTGTCTCCTTTATTAAAATTGGGACTTCATTTGCTGTCTTCCCTCCCAGGTACTCGCCCTCTTTCGATAATGGTTTAAGGTAGTTGCCCGGTCACATAGCGCCCCGCTTCCCCTCTCAGTACCCAAAGGAGAGATGTTTCCCAAACCCATCCATCTAAACCCAGCAGCCTCTTCACTACTTCCTCGGTTGTATATATTGTGTCCAACAGTGGTGTCACCTCTCCGTCTT